>PNEQ01030594.1:0-36543 GCA_003012365.1 Medauroidea extradentata
TTATGTTAACTGGTTTTCAAGTTTTGTATGAAGTAAAAATACGCAAATTTTGACTTTGAAGTGCCATTACGGGAAAACTAGATGAGCTAATTTTTTTCCGTTAGAGGTATATGTACTCTCAAGTAATGTGTACAAAACTAACACTATTTCATACAAATATAAAATTATGTTTTTTCCCCACTTGAACAACCTTAAGGCTATTCAAGACTAGTGAATGTCAGCACACTCTCATATTCTTATGAAACTCGGAATACATGCTCTGAATCACGTAAATAGCTAAAGCGGTCGCAGACACTGTATAAAGACAATTGCGCGCTCCCCGCGAGCTTCAGTCTGAGGAAGGGCGTGGAAGGGAGAGGTTACGTCGCTTGAGCTCTCTACCCCCGTAATAACGGCGAGCGTAAAAACCATCGTGTCGTAGAAAGGGACGCGCACGTGTTACAGCACACATATACCACAATGAGTCAACTCGCATTCCTATAAACTTGGTATCTTTGTAATCAGGACGAATGCTGCTATTGATCAAATAAAATATTTGAATGAAATACAACTGTATTAGTTTTTAGTGCACCTAAGATGTAACTAATTTTCGACATTAAAAACATTATTTTCAGCAATATTTGAAAAGTACGAAGATGCGTCCTCACATGTTTTAATAACTTTAGTCCATTAGGCCGCGACATCTAATCTTAGAGTAAATGATTTAATTTTAGTAAGTCTGATAGTTTTCCTTACTTGTATGCGCTCGAAGTCATACATATTTTGACTCTGACATGCTGTTATTTGTATACTATGCGTGCTAAACATTTTTCCATAACAGGAAAATACAGTCTCCAGCGACGTCTACAAAACTGACATAATTTCGTACTCAAATAAAATTATTAATTTCACACTTGAACAACCTTAGGCCTAAGGCACAGAGGTGAAAAAGCGATAAGTGCGATCATGACGCGTGTACCTAGTGCCACAACACCCTTACGAGCAAAATTCTATAAACAGGCTTGTTATGTTTTCATCGTCCTGATGTAGCCCGACTTAAAGCGGTGATCCTTAATCTACTAGTGGAAAACAAGCATCATAATATGTTCTATGGCTCTCAATTTCGTATCCGTCCAATCAGTATATTAAGGCGTAGAGCTGTGCGAAACGCCAATTTCGAGCAATGTTGAAAGGATCGGGAATAGTATTATTAATTTTATTTTCGTAAATAAGTACACTGAGAACACGTCATTCAGCTAAAAAAAAATGCAAATATCTAACCTGCAGAAATGAGGATAACCAGGTGGGCGTAACCTAACACAAACAGTAAGAATTAAATCAAATGGTGTGTAAAGAGTGGTATAGATCTCTTAAGACAATTTTATTGTAGTATCAATAACAAGTTCTTCAGGTTGTTCGTTTTGCTGAAGATGGGAACACATACCACGTTGAAGGATGCCTACTATACATAACCGTATGCAGGCCGCAGTGGCCAAATGGTCAGACCACTCGCCTCCCGCCAAGGCGATCCGAGTTCGATTCCCGGCGGGGTTGGTCCCCAGATTTTCGCATGTAGGAATCGTACCGGACGATGCCGTTGGTCGGCGGGTTTTCTCGGGGATCTCCCTTTTCCCCCCGCCCCTTCATTCCGGTGCTGCTCCAGCTTCATACTCACCTCATGTCACCTTTCACCAGAGTTAAAGACCTCGATGTAATTCGCTGGCCGAAATCTCTCACTCACAATAATCGTAGGCCTATGTATGTTATTCGTTGTTCTGTTTTGTCTGTAACAATTTCTGTCGCTGTGTCCATTTGTGTTGTCGTCGTTGTGTTTTGTCCATCATCGTCGCCATTTTGATGCGCCTTGTTTGGTAATGGTCTGCTTGACGTTCCTCTTACGTTTATTTTTGTTCTATTATATACCGACTACATTCATATTCATGAATTACTTGTATGTTTGTTGATTACAGCGAATTTTGTTTTCTTGGTTTGTTTCTTCGGTTTTGTTTGCTGATTTCTTCACGCTAAGTGCTAATATGTAACTGTGGGTTTTGTGCCGACTCGGTAACAATCGCTAGCAATGGATATCCAAACAGTTCAGTTTGTTTATTACAACCATTGGAAAAATCATTCAAAGGTCACAATAAAATACAAACAAAAAGTTATTTTAATTTATACAAAAATTTTGTTAAATTAAACAAAAATTATTCTCACGAAATACCGCCAACGGGACTAACTTTGTGACAACAGGAGTGACTTCGTGCCATTCAGAATATTTTAATTCCAGATTATTTGAATGGAAAATAAGTAACTCTAATTTAGAATTACAAACTATATATTTAAACAATACATCTAAAATTTAAATTTATCTACTAAAGAACTACGAAATAAACACTGAGAGTGGCACAAAGTCAACCGCAGTTGGCACAAAGTAACCCCAGTTGACGGTACTACTGTAAGCGATTAACGAGGGCGATCCTGATGAGAGATACATGCTTGTTGTCCCAAACGACAGTTCCGAGAAAGCTCGGGTTGGTTGACAGTTGTACAGTCGTAGCCAGAACAAACAATAAGTATTCAGTCATAGGTTAAGGTGTCCCGCGACCTCTACCACGTCAAGGATTGCTTCCGACGTAGCCTACTGTATTGGGGGACTACAATACAACAAACGAAGCGACAGGTCTGGAAGGAAAGAACATGTATTTAGAAAGTTGTAATTTTTTAAATTCTGCAGTTAAAAAGTGGCCGCGAAAAACAAAATTGCATGCACTGAATTGAAACGAGATATCTTTTTTTTTTTTTTTTCAAAGTCATTTGTGATCAGTCACACTCGTGTTCCTGAACCCTGTGTGTCCACCTGATGACGGGAACAGATTCCAGTTCCCGAAACGTCGTTAATACTGACTGTTTGGAAAACTACTGTGTTTTGTTTAGTCTCATAGTTGTGTCGTTTGCTGTATTTCTGTTTGTGTTTTTGTTTCGTCTCATCATTGTGTCGCACGTCAACTTAGGTTTCTTTTTTATAATTTTGTTATTTCTTTTATTTTCTGTTTGTTCCTTGTTTTATCTGACCAGATTCCAGTTTTGGAATTTCATGTTGTGCATGTATCCTGATGACTAAAGCATACTCTGCTTATTTATGTTTTCTTGTATTATTTTTAGTTTTCTTTCTACGGTCATTTATTTCGCAATGGAGTATGTCCAAGCAAATAAATCCAGTCATGCACTCCCATTGCACAGTTATTTCAAAGATCAAAGTCATGTGTATTTTTTAAGGGGGCTAAACAAGTTGAGTTAAAATACAACATTCTGGACACACTTCGGAGAGACGTACATAATAACCTCACATGTTTCTAACATCGCACACCTTAGTCTCCAAGACTGTATCGCTTCGACTTGACGTGATGTGTGGTGTGTAGCATGGATTCAGGTAATTTAAAAAAAAAATTGTTTATCCAAAATACTTTGAATGCCAGATTAACCGTTCAAGTAATGTGACTTAAGGTAAGTGATAAAAGTTTGTTACAACGCCGACAGGTTTACCGTACAATCACAAGCGACTTGGAAGAGAAAGTGCTACTCGTTCAAACATTGTTTGCCTTTTGTACCTAACATCTCACCCAAGCAGTAACAGAACTGACAGTGTTCCAGTTCAGTTAATTGTGCGCTTGAGCCCTTTACATAGCACGAGTCCTTGTATTACATCTTGTAAACTTGAATACAGAACTCGAAATGGGTAAGCGAATCGTGTCCTTGACTGAAGTGGACATTCTAGGGTGCACACTTGCTCTTTTTATCAATTTCACTGCGACATGTGATCAGTGATATGACTTAAATGCACTCTCTGGGGCGCGAAGCCAGGTAAGAATACCCAGCTGATCCGACATTTATTTCTACGCCGACTACCGGGTACTTGGACGTGTTAGTAAGACGTAACATCACGGATGTGGCTTGAGCGAGTGAGCTGAGAGGCACGTAGGTGGGTCAGAGGAGGGAGGGCTGACAAGTGGGCGGATCTCCCAGGGGACTGGGCGGCGCAGATAAGCCCCACCGTCAACCCTGCTTTCTGCCTGTTGAAACACGGAGAATAAACAAGTATTGTTGCAGGAACCACAGGTCTGTTGAAATAAGGACAGCAATCACGTCTACTTGCCAGAGCACCCTGACTACTGAGTGTATATGGTGAGTGAGTTACGAGGTTAAAAGTGCCGAATGTATACGGGAAAACAAACAGAAGTAAGCTAATACATAATAGACTGTCCCTTCAACAGTGCATAAAGACTGCCCCATCTTAAGTACAGACTATTCTTTCTACAGAGTAAACCGTCCCTTCTACAGTGCACACACACGCTTTTGTAAAGTGCAGACTGTCCTTTCTACAAAACAGACTGTCCTTTTCTACAAAACAGACTGTCCCTTTCTGCGAAACAGACTGTCCCCTTTAACGAAACAAACTGCCCCCTTTTACGAAACAAACTGCCCCCTTCTACGAAACAAACTGCCCCTTTCTACAAACCAGACTGTCCCTTCTCCAAAACAGACTGTCCCTTCTCCAAAACAGACTCTCCCTTCTCCAAAACAGACTGTCCCTTCTCCAAAACAGACTGTCCCTTCTCCAAAACAGACTGTCCCTTCTCCAAAACAGATTTCTCCTTCTCCAAAACAGACTACCCCTTCTCCAAACCAAAATTCCTCCTCTCCGAAACAGATTTACCCCTCTCCAAAACGGACTGTCCCTTCTGCAAAACAGTGGTGGCTCTGATAGTATGACTGATTGTACTTTGGGAATAAACAGCATGAAAAAAAAAATCAAAGACTTTTTCCGAGTTGGATTTCGCTACAATCAAAATTGTAAATCTTTTGTAAAAGGTCTCTGGCTATCCGAACCCTCTCCGGCATTTACACCACTCAGTCGTATACATTTTAAGATCACACTGGGTATTCTGCGGAAGATAACCACATGTTTAGTGTATTACTATGAGGAATTATTTAAATATAATAAATTTCACAATGTTCAAGTGGTAACTCGGCAGTAGAAAGACAAAATGTTTACCATTGGAGATGTGCAAAATTCACGTAACTGTCCAGGTATCATAGTAGACTCCAAATGGCTAGGCTCGTTCGACATCTCTCATTGGCCGACAATGTCGTAGCGTGCCGAGGAGAATGTTTCCACGGTAGAGTGACCAATCTTCTGTACACAGACCATACACGTAAATGACAACACACAAACGCTCGTGGCCAGTGGAATCACAAATTGTGCTCAGCATATACACGATAGTGAAGTTTAGTCAGTCGCCAAACAACAACACGAATCTTACTTATCGCACATACATTTGTAAGCTGTATGGTTAATGTTACACTCAAACTACACCTAGAATTTCAATCTGTAACGTTGACAGAGGTGGAATGTCGACGCATACACGTGTGTGCAAAGACACGTAAGTTTTATGATGGAGATAGGAGTATATAAGAAATTATATGTTGTGACGTAGGATGCGCGACACCATGAATTAAGGCCCCCTGGCGCAGATGATGTGTTCGTCATGATAAGCCAGTCAAAACAATCCGCTGTTAGTGTGATGAGCATACCGTTTTGGGTTACTGTGTGTGTAGTGACTTACATAAAGTCTGTAACTTCAAGTAAAATTATGATAGCGTAACTTGGTTTTAAATTTTTGTTTCGCATTCAGTGAATATATTCTTGACGCCCTTTCTCATTCTAAGGTCAGAATCATTAAAAATCCGTTACATACGTTTTGTCAACTCTTTTTTTTTTCGCAGTGTTGTAAATAATTATAAACCCGGTTTTTAAAAACTGACGTAAGGGTTCAATAAATTTGCAAGTATTAAAATTTTTTATATTTGGCCAAAAGTTGTGCTATAAAACGCTATAATAACAAAATTGTGAAAAACAGCAAGGTTTCATTTCTAAACGGATTTAAAATATAAGTTCGTTTTATAGTGTAAACGTGAAACAAAATTAGTTCTTAAAGAGTTTGAAATAACATTTTGTTACTATTAATTTTTTTTTTAAATATATTGAGTTTCATATTATGAATTTTTCGCAATTATTACACTGCATTTATTATTTTTTGTTTTTTCACCTCTGCATTATGAATGTATAGTCGACAAAATAAATCTAATTGAATTGTGTCAAGTAATTTAAACTATATGCTTCCATTATTACAAGCTTTTATGAAACTTGCAATGTTCGTATGTAAGTTGACCGTATCAAAATTTACAAACCATTTTTCAACCATTTTTTTTTTTTTTTTGGTAACTGATTGAGCTTAAATTTGGCATACTTATGTAAGTTCGGTGATAATACAATATTATAGGTTACATTACACGTTTATCACTATGTTATTAAAATTACGTGAACTAAAACGAAAAATTTTGTTTTCTCTTGTTTAAATTGCAATTACTTGTATAAGGTAGTCCGACAAACCAATAAATAAGTTACAGAGATTTTAGACTAAAAAGAAAAAAAAGTAAACAAGAAGTTTGTTTTAAAAAAAATTTGAACTAAAAAGTAAAATAATAAATTTATGTTACATTTGTAATTTATGTACTGGTATATAGTAGGTATACTGTAGGTTCAGAACAACCACTCTCTTGGTAACTCATCATTATAATATATGCGTACGTAGACAGCTAAGTTCTGTGGCCGTACATAAATATGGATATTTTCGATATGTGTATATATATATATATATATATATATATATATATATATATATATATATATATATATATATATATATATATATATATATATATATATATATATATATATACATACATACACGTGTGTGTGTATGTGTATGTATAGAGGCTTGAGGCGCTATAGTAATTTTGTTTTGTATAGTTTTGTGGCTTAGTTTGTAATTAAATAATGAAATAAGTAACGTGTTTAATGGACATTTATGTGTGTATTATATGTATAGTATTTAGAAATGATATATTTTATACTTCTCTGTTTACGTACGCCTATATTATGACGAATTTCCAAGAGAGGTGTTATTCTGAACCTAGAATATACCTGTATTTTTTTTAATTTAAAATTTCAAATTTAAAAAAAAGTTATTTTTTACTTTTTTTTGTACTTGTAACTTTACGTGTTGTATTGCGTGCTGCAAACCTTTTCCATAGCCAAGTATTATTATGAACACACACACACTGTACATCTATTTACAATGCCCTTCGATGTAGAATTAAAGAAATATCTTGACGAAGTGTGTCGAAGCAGATACTGTAGGCATAGTGATATTGTCAATTGGTCTGATTTATATTCTCTGATTTTTATTCTGTAGTAGAATAAATATATTTTATTTTCAGGTTTGCCTTAAAACAACATCACTTCCATTAATTTTGATTGTTTGAATAGTTTTTTTTTTTTGAAACCTTGCGTATTTTACGAACGGAAGAAAACGTAGCAGCTAATAATAGTTTTCGCTTATCCTGAAAGGTAAATACGTATTCCCGAGCACAACTGCCGCAATTCACAAATATGTTATGTAGTGTATGACGGAACGCGTCGAATGTTTTTCGCCCTGCTAGTATCAACCTGGCAGGTGGCGCCGGACAGCAGGATATCAGTTTCTCTTCGCGTTCCCATCCTGATAACAGGACTAGGGAGCTAGTGGCCAACTTAAAAGGCCTTGTTACGGATTTTTGCAGTGATTTCGAAAATATTTTTTTTATTGCTACCTAATACACATATCAAAATTTCGCTGCACAGTTTTGACAATTACATGTTATAATTTGTAGCTGAATTTTTTTGTAGAATTATACTGAACGATTTTTTAGATTTCATTACCCAAAGTACTACGTTTTTCGTCGTGAAAATAAGCAAAAATGAAGGAAAATATTTTTTTTTTTTGCTGGCGAATGGTACATTATTTAAAAAAACGCGTCCACAGTATTGTGAATCGTGTGATTGCACATTGACTCAATTTTTTTCAAAACTTTTGGTTAAAAAATATTTGAGTTATTGGCACCAGTCTGAAAAAAACTCGGGAACAAGCCCTTAGGCAGTTGAGTTGGCCCGTGAGCTCCCTAGTGCTGTTATCAGGAGAGCAGGGCGAAGAGAAACCGATATCCTACCATCCGGGGCCACCTGCCAGGTTGATACTAGCAGGGCGGAAAACATTCGGCGCGTGTCTCCATACACTACACAAGTGCAACATATTTGTGAGCAGCAGCAGTTGTTCTCGGGAATACGTATATACCTTTCAGAATATACGGAAACTATTATACGCTGCTACGTTTTACTTCCGTCCTCAAATATACGCTAGGTTTCGAAAGAGAAGTTTTGTAAAATGTATCAGTAATTAGTATGCTAGTAACTAGTTATTGGAATTAAGTTTTTAGAAATGTAACATTATTGTGATGTTCTATATTACTGAAAAAATTAATAAATAAAATTAATAAAAAAACAGTAGGCATAGTGTGACTCAACACTGATGAAGAGGGAGGAGGCATAGGTCTATCTGTGTCTAGTTAAAGTTCGCAACCTTCGATGTGGCAACCCTGCAGACGAGGGTCACATTACCAGAGCTTCATAGCAATCACTTTCCCTGATTACTCTCTGTCCCATACGCAGTCCGATTACGTAAAACGGTAGTCGTAGTAACAAGAGACGGTTACAAAAAAAGAACATTACCTAAAAAATAAAATAAAATCTCGCTTGGAAATAAATTAACAATGATCCTGTATAGTCCCTACAACACAAACATCAATATTTATGTCTATACATACGACAAAGAACTGCAGTACGAAAAATTTTCACTCTAAAATATTTTTACCGCCCACCCCTTCCCCAGCAACGAAACCCTGTCGAAGCTACGCCAATGCTAACGTATAATTATTTTGTTCCACAACGAAAGGATGTCCCACTATTCAGTATAACTTAATTTTTACGAATATAACAAGTGACTCACATGTATCTGTGATGCTAGAACTGGAGTAGATGGGAAGACCTATGAGTTCCTGGTCCTGCCACCAGGAGCGCCCTCCTCCAACATCCCCCAACACAAGCGCTGTTCTGCAGCGTCCAACACGCGAACTACTTTCTCTCACCCGTACCCTCCGACGACGGCCACAACCTCGCCACTATGCGAGTGTTGTCAAACATACTGCGCCTATTCATGGATGGCGGTAGACAGGATTTGTGTTTGACGGGGAAGAGGAGGGGGTGTTGTAAAGTAACAACACCCCCCCCCCCTTAACAGGCGGGGATCTACCAGGAAAAAATATGGATATCAATGTGCAAAATGCTGCTACTTTAAGAAGTTTTCGTTTTTAAACAATAAATATATGGCTGGTAAAAATATTATAATTTTTATAAGATAAAAGACAGAAACGTGTTCATTACTTCATTTATTAATTTTTCTACTTTAGAAAAAATATTTGTTCTGTAGACCTAAAATAATTTATATTACTGGGAAAGGGTAAGAAGGGCATGTAAGAAGAGTCTAGGGGCCTTATTCATAGTCGTGAGATAGTTCCGAGATGATCCTGAGATCATCTTGTGCCAGTTAGTCCAGGGTTGGTCCTGACTTAGTCCGGACCAAGTGTTACCTTATTCATAAACGCCAACTAACGCCGGACTAGAGATAGTCGTGGGATCAGCCTTGTACACTGTTGCCACATGCTTCGCGCATGCGCACATCACATTTTAACACACAGGCAAGCATTCGCTAGTAAAAATAATTTGAATAACGATTACGTTTACCCCGAAATATTGTTTCACTTATGTCATATAGCGAATATATTGTGCGATGTTAGTACATTTTGTATCAATAAGCCACTTTATTAAGATATGCTGAAAATAAAAAAAATAAGTTAATTTTTTTACAGATAGCACAATTAATGTGGCTGTTGTAGAGCAGTGTTAAAGCTTTTGCTTTCTAACTTAGAGTCGTGAGATCGAGGCTTTCTTGAAACAGTTTTTTAAAATCTCTTAAACTACTAAATTAATAGTCACAGGATACCGAAATTATATTTATTTAATCGATATTACGTCCAAACTGACAGTAAAATCATAATCATAAATTTATATGTGGTAAAAAATCGCCTTTTAAAACAATAATTTAAACTACTGTTGATGAAACATGAGAAAGAATGGGGAAAATAATCCGTGACAAATATATAAAAAAGCATTGCAGAATTCAAAACTAAAATATTTGGTTAATCTACACTACCTATACATAAACACGTATATTTCACTTGTCGAAATTTTATTAAGAACGATATGTGCTGTGCCATTATGTAACGAACTAACAAGAAAATTTAACAGTAAAATTCCGCATAAAAACGTCGGAAATATGTATCAGAATATTGTGTGCAAATAGAGGTTTTTATACCAAAATATTACAGGATTTACTGTCTAGATGTAAAACGAATTTAACGTTACATAATGTACAGAATAAATGCACTTATAAAATAAGAAAACTGCATTATTTTCTTCATGTATAATTAAAAACTAACAAAGTCAAAGAACAAATTTTTTTGCACCAGGCGAGATTTGAACCTACAACCTTCGGATCACTGTGCCAGTACCCTACCCCTGAGCTATCGAGACACTTGCAAGTGGATAATTAATATATACAAATGCAAGTTGATAGTAAATATATAACGTATTTTACGCAAATCGTATATTTACGGTTTCATATTGCTGATAGCAATAATTCCCATCTTATTAGGCTTGATAAAATATTATTGCTGTACATAAATGTGTCTTATACGGTACAATAAACAAGCAACACGAGATTTTTAGCTCACAAAGTTTGAATTTGACCGTTTTAAATTAAGTAACTAATGCTTATTACTAAATAAATTATCAGTGTAGACGTATAATAAGTTTTTCAGTGTAAAATATCCATTATCTTCCATAAGCTGCGTATATAAAATAGACGTCTTATATTGTAATAGTCCGCCATGTTAATTTTCGACTTAGCCCATCGTTAAACCTACCCTTGGTCCGGACTAAAAGTTAGACCGGACTAACGCACAATGATCCTCGGACTAGCGTTAGTCCGGGTCTATGAATAAGACAAAAATTAGTCCGACGAAAATCCCGCACTAGTCCGGGTCAAAAACGACTATGAATAAGCCCCTAGGAAATCCCCCTCCTCTACGAGTTTCGTAACTAACCAATTGAGACGAACTATGCGCACTATCTCCATTTCTAGAACAATGATGAATTCCTCAACCAATGATATCTTTCAACATACAATGTGTATGTTCGTTCGTTCCTTCTCTCTCTCTCTCTCTCTCTCTCTCTCTCTCTCTCTCTCTCTCTCTCTCTCTCTCGCGCGCGGTTTGCATGTGTGTATGTATATGTATATATATATATATATATATATATATATATATATATATGCACACACACAAACACACACACACACACACACACACACACACACACACACTGTGGTACGGGAAAACTGCAATTAAAAATATGTTGTTGTAACAATACGAACTAAAAAGTTGAAGATAATCTTTTAATATAAATATTTTGTTCCACAACGAAAGGATGTCCCACTAATCAGTATAACGTAATTTTTAAGAATAAGCTTAAAATAAGAATAAAGTCATTTGACCAAAAAAAATAAATTTTAATGTGAAAAAAATGTGTTGTTTTGAAACAGAAATGAAAATATAAGTAGTTATGTAATACATTTCAAAATGTTTTGTACAAAGAGCTTGATTTAAAAAAAAATAATAATAATTCTGCAGTAGTTAGATGGCGATTGTTTTCCATAATGGATGAGAATATTAGGGCACCTATGAAATTATTATTCTGCCATCGATTTATGGGTTACAAAAATTTCTAACTGTTCTGACGTGTGTAAGTGGGCGAACATTTTATTGAAAGATTCCATTACACGCATAACATACATACATAACATACATGCATACATACACACATACACGTGAAGCTAAAAAAAAAAACATAATAGCGTTTTTTAAAAAAATATGCCAACATAAGCGATTATAACTGGCAAGCTATGTTGCGACCGGATGATACGTCACGAGAGGAATACCGACTGCAGCGCTAACGCGGCATGGCGTCAGAAAGCTGCGGACGGCCTCACTTCGGCTGATATCCACTTGAGATGCTGCAAGAAGTGAGACACGCTCCAGTATCTGAACACAACTAAGAGGATCTGTATTTAGAAACGAAACACAGCAGTTGTTGATCGAGTGTTGTGGAGTGCAGAGGCTCCGGTCAGCGCGGAAGTGCTATTCGTATCAAGCACACAGCCACGCTGGATACAAAACTACTTCACTTAAACAGGTTCAGTTTTATGGACCAGATGCAAGAAATACGAGCGAGTTCAGATCACATTCTCTTCTCGTTTAAAGTACACTAATTTCATTTGTATTTTCGAACGACCTATCTTCGATGCCTCTCTCCTATTGGCTGCTTGGAGTAACGAGCTGTGTAACAAATATGGCTGCTTTTCGGTCCGATATTCCGCACTCGATAAATTAAATTAACTTTTAAGTGTAAAACAGCTATATCCACTTTACACACACAGCAGCATTGCAGTTAGATGCAATATGATAATTTAAAAGTCACGAACGTCGAGTGTAAGCGTGATAATAATTAAATATGGTTCATATCATGTTCTAAGTTTGTCTTCGTTCGTTATGCTTTCAACTGGAGGCCCCTTCTTTTATGGGAGTCTTTCTAACCTCAGCAATGTGTCGGTTGCATTCCCCTAACTGACTGTAAACCACTGGGCCCCAGGGCGTCAGCAAAGGCGAGCACGGGCTATGGCACACAGTTCAGTGGCCTCAAAGCGCTCTGACATATTCCTGAGGCTGCTCACAAGGCAGCTGAAAGGATACAAAGAGTGGTAACCATACCCAGGCCATGCTCATGTGCACATGCCCAAAGCATGCGTATGTGTGCAGGTGACTCATCAAGACTTCCATACTCACATAATCCACATCATGTTCACTTATCATATGGGAAACGCAGAAGTTTAACTAACTTAAGCGTACAGAGTCACACAAAAGATTGTATAACTAGTGGTTTGTTGGAATTTATTGGTTTGTGGACATACGCCATTGCTCATGTTTTGTTGACCAAACGAGTATTGGAAAACAAAGTGACAAAATACAAATAAAATATAGAAAAGACACAGAAATCGAAAGTAAAACAATTCCAGAGGAACTTCGTCAGTTTTTTACTTTTTTTTAATTTTTATATTCCAACAAACAAGAATTCTAAAGATTGAATTCAGACAATAGTTCGATAACACCCAAACACAAAAGGCAGATACAAATAAAACCAAATTCCCAATATGAGAAAAGATGAAAAAAAAAAAATAATAATAATAAATAAATAGTGGACATGGTACAAAAAAAAAAAAAGACAACAGAAGTTAAAATCAAGGAAAAAATGCAACGTTTCGGGGATTGAAATATATCCCCGTCCCCGTTCGTGCCCACCACTTCCGATTAGCGGATTAGCGGAGGTTTGAAAATTCATTGAGTTTATTTTGTTTAGTCGTGCAACTTCGCAAACATGTTTAGTTTTAAACACGGATCAAACACAGTAACCTAATATATTTAACTAAACATGTTTAAGACATCTAGTGTTACCATGTTTAAAATATTTAGAAAAAATATACTAATTCTTCTTAAGAAATCAATTATAAAGCTAACTTTGAAACCGTTCAACGTAAACTTTACGTAAGAAATATTGAGATGTAAATACGTTCTCGGCAAGAAGACAAGCCATTTGAGTTATTTGCTCTTAGAAACGAAGATATTAGCTGTGAAACACAAACAGTTGACCTTACTGCTCACGCGCTCCTAGGTCCCCAGCTCACTGTTGTTCTGATTGTATAACATTCAAGGCGGTCACAACATCACATTGAAACAAAAAAATGTAGCTAACACTGCTACAGGTGCAGCGTGGCAACATCTATCTTTAACTCTTGCAAAAATATCACTGGCAACATTACATTTAGTGTTGTACTAGAGGTGCCATTTTCTATGCTACTTGTCAAAATGTGCATTTCTAGAAGGTTGAACTTACCGTGAGGTACATACAGGTTAAGTATCGCATTTCCTCCCATACAAAATTAACAGAAAACTAATCTGAATTTGTTAAAATTGGTCTATTCTAACTTAATCCGATACTGAATATAACTTCTTATTTTATTGTTCATTGATGTATGGTCCAATGAAAAAAAAAAGTATACACATTTTGTACAGGCCTATTCCCGGATGATGTCCAGAGCTAAAGAACTTGTCTTAACATCGAGGTCTCGAGCGTTGGACAGGATGTAGTGAGGTGAGATTTGAAGCAGTGGCGGAATGATAAGGAAAACAGGAGTACCTCGAGAAAACCCGTTGTCTAGCGGCAACGCGCACCGTGTTCCTCACGTGTAAAGCAATACCCTCATGTAACGACCTTAAAATTATTTATCACCTGACAGTATTATATAAATTAAAAATCTTCTAAATGTCATAATGAACAACTCATAAAAGGTTTTAATTAATGGTCTTGTCCCATCGTTATGATCAAAAGAATTTCAAGTAATTAAGTGGGCCATGGCTTATAAAGTAACGTTGAAAAGTATTCTGAAATGTCCACATCGTAAAGTCGTAGAGAAACTGAAAATTTTAATCCTTTGCTAATTTTTTACCAACTTTATGAACACATTTTTTGCACGAATGTCGTATTCGTTTAGCATGGTCTCTTGCGCCGGCATCAAATATACATAGTTGTGGTGTCAGATATTAATATGCACTAAAAATACGTCACTCGGGAAAAACTGCCGCACGTAAATTTGCCAAACATCATTTCAGGACTGACTTTTTTTTTGCTTCAGAAACCTGCCACTTTTAATTAACAATTTCAGAATTTATTTACATAGCATGTCCTATTTCAAGAAATAAATTATAGCCTATTTACTGATGTTCAGCCCGATACAGTACTACAACAGTATGTTATACCGGAAGTAATTTAAGTAGTGTGGTTTTTGCCTGCGAAAGTATATTATAAAAAATTAAGCTTAAAATTTCAATTTCAGCTTTACAAATATATAAAACAAACTAGAAAATTTGAACAGCAAATGTGCGTTGATTCATTATTGGTAGAGACATGAACTTTTAGCGAAAATAATTTTGCCCCACTTTGTTCCAGTGCCTTATGTGCACGTCTGCAGTTCTGCTCCATAGATATTGGCAGCGTGCCTTTGAACTGTGACGTTTCTCATTTGACTGTACCAATCACAATAAGGTTACTGTAACACCACACGTCTGTGATTTGCGTGTAAAACCCCACGACACACGAATGTCAGAACATCCAATCTCTGACCGTGAAGCAAGTCTGCAGACGTGCACACAAGTCGCTGACACAAAGTGAGGCAAATTTCTTTTCGCGAAAAGTTCATGTCTCTAATTATTGGACATCAGAAAGCATCATATCGTAGACATTACTTTCATAGACATTCCTTGACCGGAGTTAAATTTCATGGTTTGGTAAAATCGTACCGACGACGCGAAGATTTAGTATTGACTTTATGTTTCCAAACACAAGCAACAAAAATACACAAAGGAAACTTAAAAATGAGAAATGTTAGCGTACTGCAGAACAAGAAAGAGCAAGATATACATCCGTACATTCTTCTGCAGTAACAACACGCATATTGCCTGACACATATTATCAAAATAATTTTATAAATAAGCAAACACAACGTAATAAACGTGACAACAGACAAATGTTTAACTGAATAACATTCGAAAATATTACCCAACTAACAGAAACAACTGCGAAAATTCAAAACACACTGTGCAACAAACTACAAACGTTTGACAGTATCGTGAGAACGCATATTTAACAAACAAACTTCTTTGACGGCAAAACTTCAAAACAGTATAATTAGGTTGTTTAAGTGTGTTCATAAAAACGTTGCGCTTAAAACATCCGCAATCTCTTGCAATAACATTGCTCAACGGACATGTATATTCTCGAAATTGTAGGCGCAACAAATATTCCCACTAGCGGTGCAGTAGTCTTCGGCATTGTCTGGCATTGAGAATGTTTCATGTCGTTATATTTACTTAGGTAGAGAAACATCGGACGAATTTTTGTCTATAGTACAGATATGACGCAAGGAATTAAATGAACAGGATGTGAGGCCAATATTTTGAAGAGTTTCAACACAGGGGACGATAAAATTGAAGTTCAGAATCGTCATACAAGATTAGACAACGGATACTTCCTCAGCAAAAATACAATCCATCTCAAGTGTGAAGCTTAGTGCACACGGGTATCTTTATTGTGCACGAAGGTGTACACTTTCTTGTTCGGCTCAATACGCACTGTGTAATACAAGTACTATCATGATTTATTTGAATGGTACGTGTATTTAAAAGATTCTTGAAGTGGGGTAAAGGATTTGGTGAAATATTGTGACCACATGCCATGATAGTGTTATGTCCACAACATTTCATTAAATCGTGATTAAATTATTTATAGGGAATTCGTGTATATACACCATTGCTGTAACATATGGTCCCAAAAAATCAGCTGTATCATAGTTATTGCCATGTAGGGACAATTCTATTGTTCACTGCCCTTCTTGTACAACTCAAATGTAAACAAGTACTATGAAATTATATTGATACTGGCTTGCCTGCTATTGTTGTAATAGTGCCAAACGTTTACTAGTACCATAATAATAATAATAATAATAATAATAATAATAATAATAATAATAATATGGTATTGATTCAGTACATAGCTGACAAAATAAAGCTCTGCCCTTTATTGTATCTATGGTTCGTCTCGTATTTGACTGTACCAATCAAAACAAGGTAAACGCGACACCACACATGTGATTTGCAGGTATAACGACCAGACTATAGAGCATATTGTCCCACGCAAATAAGAATAAACACGTATTAGCATTCAGAAATATCGAAAAGTATTGTTCTTATCTAAGACATACTATACAGGTGTTTTTCTGCCACATTTTAATATGAACATAGCATCCTAAATAAGGGTCACAGTGTGAAGATTGTATTGTACTAAAACTTTAACGTTCAATATCACAATCAAAAATATTTTAATTATTATTCTAGACAAGGCGATTTTCGAAAGGACTCTATTTATAACGGAAATGTATAGGAATTACACAAATGATTATGAGGACAGGAGACCCGCGGTTCTAGCCTAGTGCTCACATATCAGCCACGTCTCAGGGTAGCCGTGAACCAGCTCCGACGGCCCGCGGTGGTTTCGTCACGTGAGACGCCGCGACAGCGGAAAACAAACTATCAGCGTCCGGCAACGGTGCCACGTGACCCCCTCCCTGCCTGTGCTTCAAATGCCTTGCAGCGAGTTGCGATTATTCATTTTTTTTGTCGAAACTACTAAACGTGCATTACATTTTTATATCTACGAAAAGAACACACTCTTCAAATTATGTCACTGTAGTTTCAAAAATTCAGTACGTTTATTTAAAACATCATTTTCGGGCACCTCAAAATTGCCAAAAAAATGGATTTTTTTTTAGACTGCCGTATCTGTAAAAATAACAACCGGATTGTTAATCTTTGAACTATGAAAGCCACAAAATAATGTGGTCACCGCTTAAAGTCCCATAGGGAAAAGGATAATAGTAAAGCACTGCACGCCATCTGAGTGGCTTGCGCGGAGAGGCGATAATGTACTACATACATCGACCAACGGCAACCTTACCGCTCCTGCCTCACACACACAACCGCGATCTGCCTAGGGAGGCTCCTTAAGAGCACGGTTCAACTCAGTTTTCAATGTATTTTTATATTTTTATATTTGTACCAGATATTATTTTCCTTATTTTAGACATAAATTGTGACTAAATCTTCCACTTCGAAAATTGTTGTATCTCTCATAGTTTTCGCGTAATGAGTCGTAAACGTCAAAATTTGCACTTTACGGTTCTATGTACGCCAATAAAACCAACTGACTTACCAAACCAAAAAATTCACAGTGTATAACAATGTTGTAGACTATGAAATGTCACATATAAAAATACAATATTTTTGTATTTAATAAAAAATTCTGAGTTTTAAAATGAAAATTAAAAAAATTAAAATTCTTTTTAAATACAAAAAAAAAATATTAATTTTTGTTTTTATGTATGTCAAATCATAGACTACAACATTGTTATACACTGTAAAATGTTTCGTTTTGGTATGTGTTGTATGGTTTTAGTGGCGTACATAAAACCGTAAAGTGCAAATTTTGACGTTTACGACTCGTTACGCGAAAACTATAAAAGATACAACAATTTTAGACTAGAGAGATTTAAACAAAATGTATGTCTAAAATAAAAAAAAATATCTGGTACAAATATAAAAATATAAAAAGACGTGTAAAACTGGGGTTAACCGCGCCCTTAAGGGCGCTGCCTATCTCAGAGCCACGGCGGGAGCAAGCATAGGGTTTTTCATGTTAAGTTATTTTATATATCGGTCAGAACGTGTGTTGAAGCTACATGTACGCCACCACTGATTTTAATATTCATCTCGGTGCCGCGCACATTGCCAAAGGATCTTTCAGGCATTTTTTTTTTTCAGTTCCCTGAAAACTGTGAGCAAAAACGCATTTTTTACGCAATGAAAACACTCGAAAACGGCGGTTTGCAAATTCTTTCCTGTAACTTTATTCATTTCGCAGTATTTTTCTTTTCCCGGTGCAGAAAATGGTTTTTGTCCGGAAACGACATGACAAAAAGTAACTGTGCCCCACGGAGTCAAATTTAACATGTAAAAGCCTATCCTTGCTGCCGCCATAGCTCAGAGATAAGCAGCGCACTTTAGGGCGGACAGGATATAGCTTGGCCGTGGCAAGTTAAGGACGGGGTGGGTGTAGCTAGAGCTGAGTGCGCGGAGAGACCCCATGGCGGCAGTGTACTCAACCGCCGTGTTTACCGAGGGAAGGCAATCCATTAGTCGCGAGGGGGACGGGGTTGGAAAGGGTGGAGAGGTGGTGCTGGTGGCAGTGGAGGGGATGGAAGGGGTAGGTTGGAGACGGGGAACGGACGCAAATGGGATTATGTGGAGTGCCAGGGACGAGGATTGTCTCAGCAGGCAGGCGGGTACTGCGGGCGCGGTTATAAACATTCCTCGTCGGCGACGTAGCCTACTGTCACATATCCCAGTGCTTGAGTGACGTCACTGAGGGCTCCGTCGTAACATGACGTATAGCAGACGTCTTCGAGACTCGCTGTCCTGACCCTTATAAGGGTGTTTATAAGTGGGGAAAATTTAGTAATTTTTTATTTGTAGATATTAAATAGGGTTAGTCTTGTAGACTTTACTTTCAAGTACACCTCCTCCCCTCATAAATACACATACACACACACAAAATAACTTCTGAAATTGTGAATCTTTCCCATTTTAAAAATGCAAAACTACTTTGTAGAGGGATTTGTATGCTTCAAGCTGTGGCCCGTGAAGTGTAGGCTACTTTCACTGTGAGTTTTTTCGTTCCATTATGTTCGTCTGTTTTCAGGAGCATATGGAAAACTTTTGCATAAATGTTTATGTGGAATGTTTTTATGGCAGACGAAGAATTAATTATTTATAACTAGGGTCATTAACTTTTTGCGAAAAGAATTTTGCCTCAATTTGTTTCAGTGCTTTACGTTCACATATGTAATTCTGCTTCGTAGACATAAATTGGATGTTTTTTAATTCTCGCATGTCTTCAGCTTATAGCATACTTGCAAATTACAAACGTGTAGTGTTGCTGTAACGTTACTGTGATTGGAACAGTCAGAAGAGAGAGGTCACCTCGCAAGAGACACTGTCAACAACCATACTGTCATACTAAGGAAGAATGCCTTAAATCCAAATTTGGAAAAAATTATGTTTTATATATTTAAATAGTTGGTACCAACACACATACTTTCACTAATGATAAACGGCTTATAACCAGTCGTTGCCTATGTAAAAAATTATTGAAATATTCCTCAAAACCAAAATTTAGCCTAATACCGAGAATAAAAGCATCAAGTTGTTGTTTTGAAGTAAGATGTCAAAAAGCAATACCAAATAAATTTCAAACATTTAAAAGTCATAATAAAAGCAAAACATCGAAATCATTTACAAAAATGAGTGTGTTAAAAAAAAAACTAACTTTTTGCTCTCCTGTAAAATTTGACCTCTTGGAGTTAAGGCTTTCTCCCTTAGTAGGGCAGCATAGAGCAGAACTGCATATGTGCACGTAATGCATTGAAACAAAGTTGGGCAAAATTCTTTTCGCGGAAAATTCATGGCCCTACTTATAACACACTATCTTCCGCTCGGAAAAAAAAATGTTCTCAATTACGCTAAGTCATAATAAATTTTTCACATGTCTTAACACATCACCCACTTAGGCCAGGAATCTAAGAACATTTTAGGCCCAAAACTCTAAAATTGTATCCAGTGTTGAATTTAGAATTTAGGCAAACATACGGGGTTAAGAATACTTAACAAAATATCAAAATTTTACAACTCAAAACCGTAACTTATGCGTCACATATAAAGCGTGCAAAAAAAAATCATAAGTGACGTGTTAACGCAGAATATCACAAAACTTGCCGTGAGGAGTTAACTTTTATCGTACTGTCTGTACAAACAGTTCCAAATAATCTAGAAACTATATTCTACATAAATACGTGAACATAAATGTCCTGAAATATTGTGTTAAATATACACCTGAAAACAATAAATTGAAGAAATGTATATTTTTCTTACATAGGATGAACAAAAAAGTCAGTGGTAGCATTGTTGCAGAACAACAGGAGCAGCACAATATTAGTGTATACTACACAAAAAAAGTCAGAGTTGGCATTTATACGGAATTTACGCAGCGATTTTTAGCAAAATTGAACGTCTACGTAAAAAATTACATGGTTATATTTGGTCCCTCGTTCTTCCAACTTTATATTGGTATAGCCTAAAGGATGGGACTGAACTTGACCGACAGGGCGCGTGTGAATCCTGAGCAAATATCAAGCACAAATTATAGAGATAACTGTGTGTCTCAAACTTAATATTAAGAAAGAAATATGCACTTGAGGTTCGAATTTTGAAACGGTATTTTCTGAAAATATGGGAAAATGAATTACTTGTAAGGACAACTATCTAAACATTTAGTATTTATGTTGTTAGGTTCTAATCCACAGCTAATTCTTGAATATACCTACCGGTATTACGAAAATAACAGGGGTAGCCACCCTGTACTTGCATACCAATTTTGCAGTGTCAGGAAATTCGAAAAAATGACAAAGATATATTGAGCAATGTGACATGTGTACAAAAAATACTGCGCACACGTATGTTTTGTTGTTGTCAGCGCACAGGCAACGGTGGACATTCTCTGTAAACCAGTTACAAAATTCGACCTTCAAAGGCTTATTTCATCGTTAATAATAAGTTTACATACACAAAGTGGGCTCTATATCTGGTGCTTACCATTTACTCAAGAATTACCTCCTGCAGTTTGTCGGTCGAATTCGGCCCCAGCCTGTATATGTGAACATATTACCGTATTTCGTTGAATCGCTAGAGTAATCCACTCGCCACGGAGTAGGCCATCATAGTTCCAGACGAGCCTGATGTACTCAAATACCAACAATTATTTTGAACACCTTAATCATAATTATCATAGCCTTCACCATAATATACAACGTTAAGTTTACATGTTACTTTAATAGTACCATTACTCAAACAATATTCACTTTAATAAATATTCTAAATTATATTTCCGGATAACTTTTCTGTAAGTTATCACCCATATAAAATTAACATACTCAGTCCTGAATCATCCTGTACTCATACATTTAAATATGATCAAGAAAAACACAAAAACATGAACTCTTAAGTGCTCAAATTAATGATAACCTTCAGGGTGCCCCCTACCTGCACGATAGAAGCTCAGAAATGACGGAGATAATAAGGGCGACCTTGCAGCGCGCAATAATTGCCGCATCGCGTCAACGAGCTAAGAGCTGAACTAGCGTGCAAGCTTCCCGCCGAACAGTTTTTAAAACGGGACATTAAGAGGTGACCATATACGTTTCTTGGTGGATAGTCTGTAGTAAGGCTCAGTGCTCATCTCAATCTCAGTTTCACATACATACGGTTAGTACATTTTGAAGTATGGCAGTCTGTAAAGGTCTCTTTAGCTACGTTGGAGGGCTTTGAACAAGTGCTTTTGATAAGCATGTTGTCTTAACAGTGAAATTCCTACCTTGTCTGAAGTTTTCTTACCGTACGTTGGCACAATGGACACACATGAAATATTTTCGAAGAAAAAACCTGTTTACGTGCATACTGCAATGAATTTGAAGAGTGAGGTAGGCGACGCCTTTAAACACTCATAAAATCTCTCATTTAGAGAATCCGCAGTGACCTAGTGGTCAGACATTCGCCTCCCACCTTGGCGATTCGGGTTCGATTCCCGGCGCGGTAAGTCCCCGGATTTTCGCATGTGGGAATCGTGCCGGACGATGCCGTAGGTCGGCGGGTTTTCTCGGGGATCTCCCTTTTCCCCCGCCCTTTCATTCCGGCGCTGCTCCATAACTCACCTCACGTCACCCTTCACTAGCGCTAAAGACCTCGATGTTTAACGCAGACCAAAATCTCTCAATCACTCCCTCTAATTTAGAAGATAATCAAGGCAAAATGGAGCACAACCGAGACATAAATAAAACCAACCGTTCACTACGGCGACTGCAGAAGAATACTCGAGCAACTACGTCCCACCACGGTAGAACGCGTTCATTGCAAATGCAATTCCACGCTTGTTTTGAAACCACCGCCCGGACACACGCAACACAACTGACTGCAGTGGTCAGCGTGTAGCCTACTCTCCAAGGCGCTCCAGCTAGATTGTATAGAGGGCAGCCTACATATCAGGCTTTAACTAATAACCACTACTTTGCTCAAAATGAGTTGAAAGTCCACGTCGATCATTATGAATTTTTGGTACTCTAAAAACTACTCCAAGTAGTATATCTGGAATAAATATATTAAAATTATTAATATAGCCTATTTAGTAAAAAAATACTAGTAAAAATTTTAATGTTGCAAACGGTAACTTACGTTAAAATCAAGGTCACTCTAGAGTCTGCATCTTAGATAATAATGAAGAAAATAGTTGTTGTTTACAACAGAAAGTCATGCCACTTCGTATTACAACCAGGGCAAAATGCTTTAGATACCAGATATTGCTTGGATCTTTCAAAATTATGCCAATAAAACAAATGAAGAGGTGGAAGAAATTAGCTCTCTCTCTCTCTCATTCTCTCTACATATGTGTGTGTGTGTGCGTGCGTTAATAACGTAATGAAAAGTGACAGCCGTTTGTCAATTTTTACTAAAAAAAAAAGTTCGTTAAAAAACTTTTACATTAGTTTATACATTCCTTCGTTTCACAACTTACTATTCACTGTTATTTTCTCTAATATGCGGAGTTGTCTTTATACGAAATACGATTTATTTATTCATTTAATGGCTTCAAATTACGTGAATTTCATGTCACATGTTTTACTCACGACGGGGTAAATTAAAAACCTCGATATAGATCTGGCTGAAGGCAAGCTATTTACTGTTTTCAAATATCTGTACAGCGATCATTGAAAGAGGGTTACGTACTAAATATATAAAATATTTTAGTAGACTATAGGCAGCGGCTACACCAGCCACGTACAAATAAAAAGAAAATTACTTACTGTAAACCTTTTCATTTAAAATATGACACATTCGTTAACGAACACTTTCCACTGCCTTCGATCCGAGCCCAATAAATACTACCCTGCACGGTTTACTCCGTTTATCCATGCAAGAGATCATGCGACTGAGAGACTTCAATACTTTCCTATCGTAAATAACACAACGCATAGGTAAACCCTTCAATTTACTGTCTGAGATCTAAAAATTACAAGAAACCAAGAAAAATTATGCCTACACAAAAAAAATCTGCAATCTCAGTGGAATGAACCACACCAATCGTAGCGAGAGAAAAATTCGCGAATTCAATGACCTGCGTGTTGGAATCCACAGTTCTATACATTATCAAGCCCTTTTCTATTCGTTCATTGTCTGTTGTTCCGGCGCGTATTAGCTATACGGCAAATGGTCGGGGCTTGAGCATACAGAGGACCGCGGATTTTTATCAAACTGGTTATAGAAAAACGGCAAATGTTTTCCCCCATTCCTTATTTGTCATAGCGTAAGAAGTCATAGAGCAACAAAACACAAATTGTAAATATCAAGTCAATTCACTACCATGCAATAAGAATGGGAAAAGATAAGCCCATCATGACAGTTGGTGTATTTTTGTGGGATTTTACACTGTCGTGCATTGACTTAATGTACCCGAGGTACTTTATTTCTGAAAGAAAAGCCCGCCTCTGTCGGTACCTCCGGACCAGAAAGACAAATTGCGGTTGACATAAGACGGGCGACGAAGGAAAACCTTGTTATCGGTGGAAGGCGATGCCAAACCCCGGGTTGAGATCAGGACTTCTTCTAGTTTGAAGAGAACGCGTGCGGGCGAGACGGCACTTTGCACCTCGTAACAAAATGTTATTGGCCGTAACGTGAAACCTGCGGCGGAGACATAAACAAGGCAGGCGATGGTGGGTGAAGGGGAGGTGCGGAGGGGAGAAAATATCATCTCCGGCAGCATCTTAATTCGTTTCCAAACACCTCCGGGCGACCCGGCCGACGCCGCCGAAGGAAGAGAAACCAATAGCTGCGTGTCGGCGGTGGGCGGGGCCACCACGATGTTATTGACCAATGGGAACACGAGGAGGGGGCGTGGCCCCGAACTGTCATGAGGGAGGCGCCCCCTCCCGACACGGTGGGTGCACTCCCCCCTCCCCCGACCCATCATCTAACCCCTCACCCATCACAATCCAACACCGGGACGCAGAGCCCCACGTCTATTTATAACAGAGACTTGGTTCAATGCTCCCGCTCCTACTTACACATGCACACGACTTTCTTGTCGGTTCCCACGAGGTCAAGGTCAAGGCCAGGCCGGGGGTCGGATAATATACTCAGGGTTACAGAGTTACCACCTGGTCAGTGGACCTAAAGTACAGGGATGCAACGTAGACAAATCGATGATCGCGCTTACAATGAAGTATAGATACAATGAAATAAACATGTTGCAGGGTACCATACTTCTGCTAAAATATAGACAACGGTCCTGCTTGGTTGTCAAAAGAATCCGCATTATACATACAACAATAACGTTTTGTAGAAGTAACAGCCTGCTCTGTAAAGGATATAAGCAGAATGTTCCAAGGCATGGGCTGCAAAGAAACGACTATGCAAAACATGGAGTTTGTCTGTTGCACATTCTTCTGCCAGTAATGTACAATCCTCCAGTAACACATCATCGGGCTCAACAACACGCCATTATTGGATCTGACCTGCAGGCGCATTAAGAGGACGTGGTACATAATTCAACGTTAAAATCATTAATCTATAACTGTCGGTTTCTTGAAGCCAATTAGCGAAAATTAAACAATAGCAATCCTGGACAATAGTCTTAGCCAACGTTTTAAACAAAATTGTTTCCAGTGTTACGAACTTCTGAGGCACAATCTGTGACGCCGGAACCTTGTGTATTTAACTGCGGCGCAAGAGATCACGCGTAACGAATTAGTAATTCTGGATAAATGTTTACTCATAAAGTTGGCAAATATCACTATCTAGGATTGTCATTGAGTATTTTATCCATATTGGCTTCGAAAAAAGCGTAAGAAATCAATTGATGTTTTCAGCGTTTGTTTATCTACCACGCACTCTTAAGGGCCTTGTATAGCTCGCGCATTAACTGCGTTGCAGCGTGTTAGGAGAAAAATTTGTTTAAGATTCGGTTTCGGTCACCATATTGCATTTTATTATTTTTAGCTTTTTTTAATTTTGAGAAGAAAATAATTGAAGTTTGCGATTATGCCACAAATTCTATTTACCTTGCTCTATAGTGCAGACGATGCGATCGTGCTGGTAAAGTATATATTTTGCCCACACACTGTCAGGTAAATTATGAATGTATAAAAAAAATGCCACATTGAATGAGGGTAATGATTTATTAACAGCTAAATCGCAATGTCTATAGTGTAAGGTAAGATAAACAGAATTTGAGGTATAATCGCAGATTTTACATTTTTCTCATCAGAATTAAAAAAAAAAAAAAAAAAAAAAAAAAAAACAGTAAAATTATTTAGTATGGTGACTGAAACCAAGGCTTGATATTTTGAAATTTTATTAATTCCTTACCGATTAGAAATTTGGCAAGATTAAACCGATAACATTTCAATAGGGGCGTACCTATGTACCCTACGCTGTATTCGAAAAATTAAGCCGTAACTATGAAAACACAATTTAAATTTTAAGATAAAAATTCTCTCTCACCAAATAATAAACACTAAATAACTCACAGTACCGATTTCATCCAAATAATACGCAAATAATAGTAAAATGTAATGTTTCTATAAGGAACATTGCTGGTTATTCGTCATATTGTGGCGACATGCCCTCTTACATGGGTAAGTGATCACACTTACCTCACCCTTGAGTTATTACACAAGTCCACACAAACTTTTATGTTGAAGGGCACATCGCCGGAAGGGCCATTTGAACTAATTACTGTTTCTGAGCTTTAAAAGAGTATATGAAAGACATTATATTTAAATGCTTTAATATAACAAACTACTTTACATTTAAATTATACAATCTCTGAATACTGTTCATACTGGCTATGCACCGGCGCAATAATTAAAGAGGTGAATAGTGAAGAGAATGTCAGTCCGTGCCCACAAATAATCGAAGCTACTAATTCCATTAACTTCAGAGTGTCATTAATATGCCGGTGATCCTTCAATATTACGCTCTTGACAACACGCAAAGTCCAGCCCGATAAATTGGCTTACGTATAGTGACAGACGCACACCTTATTAACTGAAGCTCGTCCAGTCCACGTATTTGCATGTTGGAGTGGCCGCGATGAGTAGCTGTCCCATTTTCCTCACAAGCGAAATCGCAAAGTTACGTTGCTGTCGATATTGACTTGCAAAGTGTTTGCCGTAATTCTTGTTCCTTGTAGCCCTTGCCGAGAGTTATGTTGAAGCACGTCAATTGCTCACATAATAATTCGCGAAGCCACAAAGCACACGCTTCCACCAAATTCAATAACCCGTGCCAAGTAGACTCTCGACGGCCGTCAAACACAGGCATAGTCCGCTGACGTCTTGCTCGCTGCTAGCCAAGTCCATCTGTTTCGTTTCACGTCACATTACGCACCGTCTATCGGCGCACACAGCGCTCCGCGCGGGCACTAACGGAAACTTATTTTTGTGAGCAATATTTGTGGGCTATAAAACCTCTCACCATAAGTAAGTAACCCTATTTTAAATACAATATAATACAACGTATTATAAAAATATTACGTAAATGTGCCCTTTAGAATATTATTGAATAAATACTGAATACACACACACACACACACTCGTTTAGTAACTTTCTGGGGGCCAGGGTTGCCGACTGAAACACGAAAAAAAAAAAAAAAAACCCTGAGACAAGACCATTTGTCTCAATATCATTCACTTATTAAACAAAAAATAATACTAATAACAAAAGAGGTGACGCAGTCTCTTAAGAAGTAGGACTACGTATGTGTTCACTATGTTTATCTAAGAAAACACATTTAAAATTATGCTTCTTTATTTCTGTTTTATATATCATGATTATTAACGTGGTTTCAGAACATAGTTTTAGCAAATATGAGCGAACAGTACAGATGGAGCATTGGCAGTCTATACTAAGACCAAGCTGATTTTGTTTATTCAAGTTGCAATATGACAGAATGCAATCAGCTGTTCCAGTAGATGTATTGAGAAACGAGGTTATGTTTGGCCAACCCACAGACCACGGTCGTAGAAGAACATGTCTGGACACTCGCCTATCTACTAATGTATTTTGCTTGACCCCCTTGTTGTTTCGTCAAGTTACTGAGAATGTTGCACTTTTTGGCGCTGTAATCCGGGCGGTCAGAATCAAACTCCGCTCACTTTTTTTTCCCATTGCTAACATTATAAAGTAAATAAAGATAGCTGGAGCCATGCTTTAAAATTGTAAGCGAAGGAAGTATTTCATAAATGGATGAAAATTTACGTCTTGATAAATTGTTTATCTTAGTTGGGGGGAAGTGGGCGGAGTTTGAGCCCGATCGCCCTGGCTGCAGCGCCAAAGACGTAGGGCATTGTCGGTAACTTGGTGAACTACAGCCAAACAACAGGGGTCAAGCTTCTAGGCGAGTGTCCAGACCTGTTCTTCTACGGCCGCGCCACAGACGCATCATACACGTTGCTATGGTAATAAACAACATTTTATCATTTTTCAGTTACCAAAATGGAGGATGGACTCCTCCCCCTTCCGTTTCAAGTCCACACACTCTTTGCCCTATAACATGCACTATGTTCCATCTGTATGTTTCTCTAATCTCAGGTTTCAGTTGTTGTAAAGTAAGTTCCGGTTAAAAACAGCTTTGAAATTATCGGGAGCGTTGCGCAAACCGGCCAGGAAAGACAATAATTCGTGTCAGGGTTGGACGAACCTTACAAGACGACGTCGTGCTACACGAGCAACCCAGCCGAGAAACATTTACGAAATAGACGATTCCACAGGTCTGTTCTAAATTAACCACCTGCGTTTGACCAATGGCTCCTTTTGTCCGTCAGGTTAGGGGTTACGGACACGTAATTTCACAATCACAACTTGATATCTTCATGCGAAAAAATTACAAAATTTTCTTGTATTTTGAATGCTGTGAATTCGTACTTAATATCTTCATGTTTTGAATTTCGTATCTCGTAATATCATTCAGAGCATAACGTCGTGGTCATTACTAGGGTCTACGTTTTCAGAGTTTGACAGTAGTAAATCATATACCATTTACATAAGTATGCCAGAAATTGAGCGGTATCGATCCATTATGTCTAGTGGGTAAAACATATAGTATAGGCAGTTAACAATAATATAAGCCCTTCTGAAGCCCTAGTATTCGAATTCTTGCAGATAATTTGACTTTTTACGCCACTGGTTAACGTACTGTAAACATAAAATAAGTAGGCTAACAAATACAGTGTACAATTTCATTACACTCAACATTTATTGTAAGTGACAACTACGAAATAGGCATATGTTTTTTTGTGACAAGAGTCTTTAAAAAAAAAAAACTCCCTTGACGATGTAGCGTATATCGGCTTACGATTTAGGTCTCCATTTAGTTTCGTGATTGTCCGTAAAACATAGCACAGGCATATTTTATAAGACACAACAAAGTCCGGAAATAAAATATAGTTAACTGTGCTGAGACTTACTGTACTGCAACTGCTACATTAAGCTCTGCACTCTCAGTCGTCAGGGTGGCTTACCTGAAACAAGATATTACCAAAGCATTAACATCAGTGAAGATAGTTGTACAATGCAAAAAGACAACAGTCATACATACTTCCACAAGGAAAATACTTGGAAACCAAGTTCTTAAATAAATTTATTGTAAAACTACAAATATTGCTTGCATTTGTACTTGACGTAATAGAACAAAATTTTAAATATTAATTTTATTCTTATCACGAAAATTAACTAATTCGGTAGATAAGTGCTACAAAAATAATTTTACGTATGATTATTTTGAGCAAAAAATCACCAGGATTTGAACCAGCATCCTTGCGCTTGATTTTTTTTTTCGACGACAGTAACCTTGTTGCATCTTTTTAAATAATTAAGCATGTATAAATTAGAAACTTTAATAATAAAACTTCAGTTTTATGTGCTTAAGTTAGCATTACTTAAATAACAAAATACAAAAAAAAAAAAATGTTGTATACACTTAAAATTCTAAATCCAGGGGGGCATTTGCCCCCCCTGCCCCCCTAAATGACGCCCCTGCACAATGTATGGTCGGTCTGCCCTGTTCTTGATTGCGAGATAAAGCAGTATTCTTGGTTGTGACACACGTGGTTCTGCATGGCAAGGGGGGAGGGAGGTATTGGTGACTGTTATGCAGAGATACGAACTAACAGACACAAGTGGGTAGGTCTTACATGGGGCAGACAGATAGACAAAGATCAGCAAGTATAAAGAAAGAAGAACTCTGGAAAGCGGCCACACTAGAGTGAACTATAAACACGTCACATGTAGCATATAGTGGAGGAAACATGGCGCGAGGAGACAGGGTGGGGGGGGGGGGCGGTGCCTGCCCCCGGGGGCGGCGTGTAAACACCGTGCAAGGTGCTGGTGGGGGAGGGGTGAACACCCCAGAGCGCTTACGTCGATACACCGGCCCAGATATAACCTAGCTACTCCCGCATACTCGACGCATATAGGGGCTAAACACATTACCATCTGCAGACATAACTGATCCTCCTAAGAACACGTCTGTACTGTCACACTGATTCCTAACATTTTTTCCAAACATAATTTTCGCATCCTTGATTCCCTATACTGTTTTGTCACAAATATATCATAATTGAAGGTCATGGGGAGAGAGAATGTAAGGTAGCCCTACCTGTACCGAATACGGCCTAGTTCTCAATATGGCCACTAGTCGCCATTGTGTGGTAACGCCGAGCTCGATGTGGGATCGATACACACTAGTCTCCAGTATGAACACACACAATCCATAATAATCTTTCTTACATCATTCCACTCATGTGTTATATTAGTAATATAATTAATGACTTAGGCACAAATGGATGTTGAAGCTTAAGCAGGTCATTTTCAGTACTATTACCTTATCACAACTAAGTTACACGCATTTAAAGATACGGTACAAATTGACAAACAAATTTTAATGAAAATCTTTATTGTCTATACATTATGATTTATAGTTACTATAGTGTACACTGAATGAAAAATAAGCATCTGCGCAGTAATAAAAAATATACATGGGTATTTAGTTGGTGTAGGGACCCCTGTATTTTGTGAAAAGAATTTTGCCTCACTGTTTGTTGATGTGGACAGCGATTGGATATTTTAACTCTCACGAGCATTGAGATTCTACCGGCAAATCACAGACGTGTGATGTTGAAGGATCGTTATTGTAATTGGCTCAGTCAAATGAAATACGGCTCTTCACATAGACACGCTGCCAATAACCATGAAGCAGAATTGCAGACGTGCGCGTAAGGCACTGAAACAAACACGGGCAAAAATATTTTTGCGAAAAACAGGAGTCTTTAGTAATAAGCTATGAACGTGTGGCCTGCAATAGAACCATTACTGCACTATGTTGTTATTTGTGGCCATATTGCTTTATCTCTCATATCAGAATGTACAGAATGAGATCACCGCTGTCTTCCTGCACAAAACTCAAATAATTTTTAAAAATTTGAGTAAGCATTGTTTTTCCCAATAATTTTAAAAAAATTTGAGTGAGCATTGTTTTTCCCAATAATTTAAAAAAAAATTGAGTGAGCATTGTTTTTCCCAATGTCCTTCGTTTGTACCTAATTTTTTGGTAACAATAAACCACATACTTTTCCAGATTTTTGCACCCAAAGCATCACCAATTGTGTTACGAAAATACGTCTGCATAAAACTGTTCATCGAATGACTAACCTTAGCTTTGAATTTTTTCAAAGCTTTGTGAAAAACAACATACCTAGAATGCCATTAAGATATGATCTTTGAAAGAACTGTGCAATGAGAGTGCATGACTGGATTTAGTTACTTGTGTCCGATTTCATTTTTTTTTTATTTTATGTAGTGTATGTATCCTGTTGACTAAAGCATGCTAAGCTTATTTATGTTTCTCTATTATCTTTAGTTTTCTTTGACAGTCATTTATTTCGCAATGGAGTATGTCCAAGCAACTGAATCCAGTCATGCCATTAAGAACGTTCAATTCTGAATAGTTTAAAATTGTATGTTTGTACGGACAAGTGTTAATATAGGCCCATAATATGCCTAAGTCAAAATTTGTCTGTTACGGGAACACACGCCGAACGGTTAGGCTTAAATGAAATAATTTACACCGAAAAATGCCTGAAGGTATTTTCTAAGGGTTATAAAAAACACATTTGTATTCTTTTAAAAAGTTGCTTCAAATAAAGTATTTAGACTTTCAGAAAATAGTCCGTGACATAGGACAATATCTGAGAAAATTATTTCATTTCAGTAAGTTCGATGAATGGTTGGACATTTCCAAAACATGTAAATGTCAATTTTGACATGAGAATACTATGTAAGCTATAAATTTTCACGAAGAGGAATTTTATACAAATTACCGAGATATCGTGCTAATCTAAAATTATACATTTTTCACACTTGAACGCCTTTCATGCAGAAGTTGAGCGGTTTGCAGGGATTCGGCAGATGCAAGGTTATTCGAAAACTGGTACCGAATATGAAAAATATCTACTTACGGATACATTCCAAGAACGTTACATGTGCATAATACCCACTTAACGTAAACATAAAAACAAATAAAACAATTAGATTAATGTAACAGTCAATGTCTACATTCAAACAGGCCTGTATCGACAACCGTCTCATATCGACACTATATTCATTTATGAACTTTTTATTCACAAAGACCATTGCGCTTTCCTCATGGATCATACCAAGTTGTATAGTTCAAGTGTATTTTTCTTTTTTAAAGTCATAACGAATCCATTAATAAAATTCCTTTGAAATCAGACGAGTTGTTTGTTCCCTTTAATGCGGTTTAATGTTTGGCTAATTTTACCTCAAATTAACAAACTGAGAAAAAATATAAAGAAATAAACTACGTGTGAACCACGTCATGAATTTTCATGAATCTTCTTAAAAAAAATGGTTGTGCTGAATATCAGCATCGTAGTATTGTAGAGCAAATTTCTGACAAGTGTAGGTCTACGATAAATTATAAAAATTCAACATGATCTAATAACTTTTTTGTAAAATTCGTTTCTTCTTCTTAGCACTTATCTCACACTATAGATAAAATAAACCACCGTAAAATATATTAAAATGCAGAAATTAGGTTCGACCCCTGAATACCCTTAAAAATGTAACACCAACGAGCAATTGATGGAGTTCCAAGACACACTAACTTCTAACGCTAAACTACGTCGGAAGATTGATTCCCCTGCTACGGCTATATTAACTACCATTGCACAGACAAGACCTACTGATAGCGCGAGATGCACCTACCAGAGTTTCCATTAGCTGTTGATTTCTCAGATGTACGGCAAACCTTAATTGTTCTCTTGTGGAAGTTAGACACGGCTTACAAAAACGTAAACATGAGTGCTGAGATATACTGTACGCAAAAACAAATAGTTATATTTCACTGGCCTTATAACGTTTGTGTTGTGTCATTTTAATCACGGAACGGCGATGGAGTGTTAGGAATCTGCAACTGCGGCATGTTGGGGTATAATTCCGTGACTTCGCCACAATATAGGCTTAATTTCTTAATTCATGCGTTGTTTACTCTTAAACAAAAACAATGATTACATATATTTCTAGACAAAAAGCACATGCAGGAATCTTTTATGCGCAGAATGGTTTGGTTACAACCACGGTCGTAGAAGAACAGGTCTGGACACTCGCCTATCTACCAACGTATTTTGTTTGACCCCCTTGTTGTTTGGCTGTAGTTCACCAAGTTACCGAGAATATTGTGTTTTATTGGCGCTTCAGTTAGGGTGGTCGGACTCAAACTCCGCCCAATTTTTTACATTGTTAAATTTATAAAGTAAATAAAGGTTGCTGGAGCCTTTTCTTAAATTTGTGAACGAAGGAAGTATTTCATAAATTGATAAAAAATACGTTTTGATGAATTGTTTATCTTAGTGGGGAGGAAGTGGGCGGAGTTTAGTCCGACCGCCCTAACTGAAGCGTCAATAAAACACAATATTCTCGGTAACTTGGTGAACTGTAGCCAAACAAGGGGGTCAAGTTTCCAGGCGAGTGTCCAGATCACGGTCTAAGAGGAAGAGGTGTTGACACTGCGTATGCTCTCCAGCAAGAGAAAGTGACCCCTTCATGTCGCCGAGCGCTAGTAGTCATTTAGTGCAAGATTTGTCTTGTTTACGTCTGGCGATGTTTCAACTTTCGCAATTATTTATATATAATTATGTTAATATGGTACGCTGATATAGTAGATATATGTTTCGTATCCATAAATGCATCAGCATGTGTGGAACTGTTTATATAAGTCGCAAATACCAAGTGACGTGTCCAGAGAGGATAGACATTTCCCATCATTTGCCGTTACGCGCGAAAAGATACGAATTGGCTGAAAATATAACTTCAGCAGGTTTTTTTTGAGTGCACACTTTATCCCGAACCGCCTATGGACGTGAACACAGTGTACAGAAAATCTTTATAAATGTTGGGAAGTGCTCAGTACATAGAGAGGTTGCAGGCAGCGACCGGGCTCCGAACCAAGCGGCGGAGGCGTGGCGCACAGGCAGGCAGGGGCGGTATTGATCGCGGCGACCACCCTTGTGTCGACACCTGAAACCCTGGCCGAGGCTGCCTCCCTTGCCACCGTCAATGGTGAGGGGTGTGAGGGGTTAGACCCGGGCGAGGGAAACGTACTGTATGATTTTACACCCAGCATCCCGGGCTAGGCCATGTTACATCTTTACTAGAGCCGAGCATCTCTCTATAGGTGCTTCACTTTCAACAGAGAACTTCCCAGCACTTATAATAATTACAACAATAATAATTAGAGGCACGAGTATTTCGCGTATTAATCTGACAACAGCCTAGACTTCTCAGACCTATACACACACTGGCCAAAGTCAAACATACACTGGCTTGTAACCGTAACACGTGTTGCCACCACAACTTGTTTCCTTATTTATCACTAGAGACAGAAAATTTCGCGACAAGATTTTTGCAGCACTATGTTTCAGTCAGTGCCTTACGTGCGCACCTACATCTCTGCTATGTGGTCAGTGATTGGATGCCGCAACACCCAGCGTCTTGAGGTTAAACCCGCAAATCACAGACGTGACGTGTGGCAGTTATCCGTGTACTGATTGGCACAGTCAAATGAATAACGACTCTTCACAAAAAACACTCTGCCTATAATCATGAAGTTGAGATGCAGGTGTGCACGTAAGGCACTGAAACAAAGTGGGGCAAAAATCTTTTCACCAAAAATTCCCGTCCCTAGTTATCACTGGCTTGAAGTCGTCAAAGATGTATTGAAAAAGGTGTTGTCTAATCACAGAAGGAGTAATGAAGGATACATTATTGGCATTCAACCTTACCTAGAATCAATACGCGAAATAATCGTGTCTCTAATAATAATAATAATAATAATAATAATAATAATAATAATAATAATAATAATAATAATAATAATAATAATAATGACTTTATTGGGGCTATAGAAGTAAAGTTTTGAGAGTTGTGAAATGTTCACACTACTTCTTAGTTAGATACATAGAAGTTTACGTATTAAACGAAGTAAATATGGAAACATAATGGCTAATGGAAAATTGTAAGCATGCGCTCAGTTTATTCTGAACAGTGTATACCGCCAGTTGTGAGCGTCCTAGCCAGTACAGCCTGCACCACAATCAACTGCGCCACTTTACAACTACAACTCCTGGGGCCTTATTCTCTAACTTCATCTCTGACAAACATCGCCATATGTGACTGACTGTCCTTCAAGAGCGACAGCGGTTCAGTGAGTCATTCATGACCGTCTTTACATCGTATTCTCTAATACCTGTCTTTACCAGAATGTCAATATACTTGGCAACACTGAGGGTGTGCTTTGAAAACCTTCATATAACTTACTAAATTTAATTTTCTCACTTTCCACAGCGTGTTTTAAATTACCAATTATTAAGTTTACTTTTGGATTATATAAATCATATTTGCTAGTTATAACATAAACTCGTCTCTCGTAGAAAGATTGTGTGCGGCGCTTACAAGAGACATCATCACTAGTGTTATGTAATTATTTCCGGCCAAAAGATAGCAGCACCCGTGTTGTACAGAATGTGTTGTTTGCCTAGGCAGTCACGTTAACAATCACAGACTTATAATTTAAGAAACGTATTGCATTATTTAAGGGGAAAAAATACGTATTCCTGTTTCCTTCCAAGAAATATTTCAACCGGATTTCATCTGCAACAAGGATGACTGTAGAATACAACTTAAATATGTCGGCCATTTGCATGAACTTTGTCTCGTAACAACACAAAAACATATAGAGGCTATACTACATTACATACACAGGTCAACGGTCCGTTGAGAACCAAAAAAAAAAAAAAAAACATTACAATTATAACTCTGGCGTGAAACCATAAAAAACCATACCTTATATCTATATATATAAAAATGAAAGGTGACTGATTGACTGACTGACTGACTGACTGACTGACTGACATATCAAACTGCAGCCCAAACCACTGGACCTAGAATCGTGAAATTTTTTGTGGGGGTTCCCTTCAGGTCGTAGGCGAGCACTAAGAAGGGATTTTTCGAAATTCGACCTCTAAGGGGGTGAAAAGGGGTGAA
>PNEQ01030595.1:0-36515 GCA_003012365.1 Medauroidea extradentata
CTCTTTATTTTAGAAAGGCGACGAGATGAACTTTAAATTTTTTTGTGGTTTTTCATTTGATTTGACTTTTTATTTGTTTTAACAATGTGTGGTGTGCATAATTTTATTTTACTTATATATATATATATATATATATATATATATATATATATATATATATATATATATATATATATATATATATATATATATATATATAAATATATATGTGTATATACAAATATATGTTATATATATGTATGTATACATACATATACACATTTAGAACCGAGATGTCTAGACTTTAGCCAGATGAATACGGGATGTACTAGTGCCTCTACACATTAGTAGGGACCTGAAAAATTAGCTTTTGTTTTGAGAACACGTTAGAATTACAGCAGCAACTGTAAGCTAGTGTCACGTTCGAAATAGGCTTTTGACTCATTTGACACATCGTGAAGAGTTCTGAGTCAATTATGAAGAAGCAACTGAATGCAGACCCATTCAAGCGATATCACTAGGGCCACGATTTTGTCGCGAAAAGATTTTTGCCCCACTTTGTTTCAGTGACTCACGTGCACATCGGCAGTTCTGTTTCAAGGTTATTGGCAGCGTGTATATGTTCAGACACGTTTCTCATTTGACTGCACCAATCAGAATAAGATTATTGTGAGTCTGCACGTCCATAATTTGCCAAGGCAAGTGAGAGTAAAATCATCCAATCACAGACGATGTAGCAGAGCTGCAGGTGTGCACATGACGCATCGAAACCAAATGTTGCAAAAATCTTTTCGCCATAAAATCGTGGCTCTAGATATCACTATGTCAGCGAGTAACATTCGCGCACCTATATAAGTATATATATATATATATATATATATATATATATATATATATATATATATATATATATACAGAGAGAGAGAGACATGCGAAATTCGCGTTATCATTTGGTAGCAGACAGAACTTCCCTTTCCTATACGTAACAGAGCATAATCTGCGATTCAATTGAACTTATAGCCTTGTATTTAGATCGCAATCAGTCCAGCTAATTAAGAACATGTATCCGTTAAAAATTATGTTGCAAAATAAATCAATGAACTTTTATCTATCCCTGCTGTACAAACAAAATAGTGTACACCCGCTGAAACAGAAGTTTTCGAGAAAAGATGGATAAATCCCTGGCAGGGAGGGGTGGGTGATGTTTATCTATCTCCCATAGCATGGGAAGATTAAGTAAATTATATAATTTTATAAATTTGACTCGAAATTTCCAATAGTAGGTTCGAATGAACTGTTTAGTCCAATAAATTAGCCAAACAGATTTTCTACAACCTTAGAATTTATTCTAGCAAGATTCGTTGTTTAGGGCTGGAGTTAAAGCCAGCGTTCAATGTCTAAATTAGTTGGCAGTACAAGATGAAGGGAAGGTCTCTTGGAAGATTTGACGTCGTGGTCGGATAATCAAAATAAAATCCAACAGAGTTCCCGCTCCGAGGGAGAGGGCTATTTTCCAGACAGCGGCCAAGAACAACATGGCGAGCTGAAATTAGCACAATTAAAACTTTTTAATTACCAGCGAGGAACCGCAGCAATATTTCCTGCCCGCGCTCTTAACAAGGCTCGTAAAGTAGGACCACAAAAACCTTGCAGCTCTCGTTTTCACTGGTTTTATTGCGGGCCCGAAAAATGACTCGCAGGGAAGTTGAAACTGAGGAAGTTGGCACCACGCAACATCGCCGCGTAGTCGCTCTCATCTGAGAAAAACCCAGCCTGGTTAGTTGTCTACGTGCGCTTTCGAAAACTCACCTGCAAGAGTAGAGTAGATTATCTCAGTTACATGCTCAGCTTCCGAAGATCAGCAGGATTTCAAGAACGCCTGTAATGCTGCGCTGGGTTTTAAGATGGCGGGAACCAAAACAATATATACATATTTTATACCTCTTTAATATACACCTATAAACTCTTCACGGTAAAATGAGAATGGCTGGAAATTTTCTTTCAGCAATTTTGCAATCATCTTTACTATTTTCAACAATAAAACTTCCCTGAAACTAAAACCAGTGTAAACATTGCACCACTCCCAAAACGTTACATATTTGACCTCAATAAAAATAGTTTTTTTTTGGATATTATAAGTGTTCGTATGCTCATTTTATTCCAAACAGACTTATGCACAGTCATCAACAAATTATCCACTTGATATTTAATTTACAATACAATCTATGTTCGTTTAGGGCTCGTATATTCCACATTTTTAAAACCTTACATTCAGTTTTACTTCTTTGCCGTTTTGGGCATGTAGCCTTTACTAACTAAAAAGTATTTTGGAAATACGCCATTGCAGTAAATGGTGTGTCACAGAACACCAGAGAATACATGCAAACAAACAAACCAACAGACAAGCAAACAAACAAAAGGACTTTGTATGTGCTTGATGACGGAGACGGATTGCAGTCTTCGAAACGTCGTATTTTGTTTCGTTGCATGGACATCATTTTGTTCGTCTGTTTTTTTCTTTTGTCTTACTGTTCACAGTTACTGTGTTATTTATTATTCGTTCACTTTCTCAACGATACTGTTTTTCTGCTGTGCCGTCTTTATCCAGGTTTTTGTCGTTCGTTTCGTTTTGTCTATTTGCTGTGATTATATTTTGTCTTTTGTTTGTACTTATTGACGGACTTCCATTTGTCAAATAATGTGAGCAATTTTTTTTGTTCTTTTTTTTTTTTTTTTGGTACTTGGGTGCACGTTTGTGTTATTTTCTTGTAAATCACTGATTGAATTCCTTGTGGAATTGTATAGGTTCACCTTTGTTTGCCAGTAGTAAACAAGGTCCTTTTGTTTGTTTACTTGTATGTTTGTTTGTGTGTATTATCTGGTTTTCTGTGACACATAATTTGCTGCAATGGCATATTTTCAAAACACTTCTTTACTTTGCAACTTACCCCCATTTGTAAGAATTGTGCAAAATTAACATAGCCCATATTATTTATGTATTTATTTATTTTTTTGCGCACAGTGACGACTTTCGTTTGTAACCACCACTTACCCTGCTCACAAGCAAGATAAGAGAGGTTTTGATCGAGAGGCAGTTAGGTGAAAATTCAAACACGGGTAGACTTCACTCGAGTTTCGTCTCGGACATATTATACTGAAGTTTTGACTGACTCACTCTACCCTTGTGAGCTTTCGTGATTTATTCTCCATTACTCACAGGTTATTACATTAAACGTTAGTCTCTCACGGAGCAAATACTGAAGAGGCTAATATAGATCAAATACTATTCGAATTAAGAAAATAATTTTGCGTAAATTAATCTAGCGGCATAACGTGGAAATGACATAAGTTTTATCTTGTTTATGTGCTCGGCGTACCGTTGTTTTTATGTACTATCGCTTATTTTCGGTTGGAGCAATGAAAAATCGTTATTTGTGTAAAATTAAAAGTTTTCTCGATATCACTATGTTGGCAGCGTAAATCTTGTAGGATAAGTTTAAGTTACAGGAGAGGAAAATTAAATTTATCGCTGAAACAGTCAATTGTTATCTTTTTTTGTTTATTCACAGTGACTTTTTTCTCTCAGAAGGAGAGTCCCTTCATAAAAGACCCTGTTATAGCACTGTAAATAGCTACTTATCCTGCTGCAGAGTTAGCTCAACTAGCAGATTTGTCATTCTAACGCTTCATGACTGAATTACCTATCTGGTACGCAAAGAGGTAGCTTCTGTGAGAAATATACACGAGAAAAGCCGCGGGAGTACTGCTAGTGACACTATAGACGAAGATAAGCATATATTAAATTTGCAATGCATTTCAAAAAATTTCTTTGGTTGATTAAAGATAAACAATTTATATCTTGTGTTATTTTTTGTAGCAGAAATGAAATTTTTGTGTTAAAAATGTTCACAGTTTTGTCTCACTAAAAAATTCAAATTTTACAGACGAGAAGTGCCGTTTTCGCATGTGCTGTTATCCGTTGCCTTGATGTGAAAATCCATTCAGAATTCAAGCATAATTGCCACAATGTCTTCCGGAGTGGCTGTATAGTGTATTTAGCCAGAGTTTTATCCTCATTTTATTGCAAATTGGCGTGTATTTTTATTATGTACTAGCAGTCCCCCGCGGCTTTGCTCGCGAGTATTATTCGTAACTGGCAATGTTTACTTTAATTGAAAAACCTCTTTGTATATAAGATTGGTACTTCAGTCATCAAGTGTTAGAATGTTGAACTTTCTGCAGCAGGATAAGTAGCTATAGCTGTCCACGAGAAAAGCAGACATAAGATTGTCCCTGCCACTAACAGCGACTTCACCTGTGCCTTATTTGTAGCCCTGCCAATTTGACGGTGTGAAGTAGTTACAGACACCTAAGGTAAGAGGTTACTCAAATTAAAAACATCTGATTTACCCTGTTCACAGCCATTGGTGACGGTGCCCTGAATTATATATTTTCAAAATATTCACTTGAACTTTATTGCCACTACAAAGTTTCAGTGGGTAAAGGTTTCGCGGAAACGTAATTGGTGCCCCAAATTTGAGATTAGTGAAATGATATATCGTCGGTTTACTGCCAAAAGTAACCAAGTCAAAATGAGATAAAATTATAAAAATGCTAGGAATATGTATATGTTGTTCACGGACAATTTCCCAAGTTTAAAGTCGTCGTTTCGTACTGTTGTGTCACAGTATAGTAACTTACCACATTTTTGTTAATATCTACAATTCAATAGTGATTTTAAACAAAATACCATACATGACTTAATCACTTTTGGCTGTATACCAACGATATGTAAGCTGATATTGTAGAGGAACTGACTTGGAAAGCGAACTGCAATTTTACCCCTTTTAAAGACTACATGTAAATTGCACTAATTCGATCTGCCTTGTAGATTTTGTATGTCAGAATTGAACGTTCTCACGCAGTTTTTAACGAAATTCGAGCCCAGAACCTCCCGTCATTTTGACCTAAGTAACAAACAACTGCGTCACGTAACGTCGAAATAATTCATGAAAATGAAATTTAATTCTAAAATGTCCCGGGATCATAGAGGTTGTACAACACCACTTATCGATAGGTTACTGTAGAGTGAAACTCCTGCAAAGGTTATTTCTCGCTGCTCGTTTCGGCTTTTCTGATCGTCTGCCTTATGTTGACCAACTTAGTTTTATTCTTAATAATCACGTTATATTGTAAAGTAAAAAAAAAAAACGTACATATGTATATATTTTTTAATACTTACGTAAGCATCCTCTAACGTGAACAACACCTCAATATCGCTACTGGTTAGATAGATATCGTGAGTTGATGAAAAAAAAAAAATTGGGTTTTTTCACCCTTATGGGTGACGAATTTCTAAATAATTTAGATTCACATCTTAGACATTTGTATAAGTATCCAACTGAAGTGTAAGTCACATCGCTAGGCCGTTCTGTCTAATCAAAATCGATCATTCACTAAGAAAAAACACATATCACCCCTACACAGTACTGAGAAATCGAATTTCGAAAAATCTTAAAACCATTTGCGAACATTTCTGTAATCATCAAACTGAAGCAAAAATTAATTGTATATCTCGACGGGTTTATCTAAAACACATTCATGGTCTTTTTCACCACCTTAGAGAGTAAATTTCTAAAAACCCTTTAAAAACGTTTTAGAATACTTTATTGATGTCTCGCGGACATGAAAAGCACAACATTAGCCCGCTGGGTTCAAGATATATCGACAATTAATTGTAAACACTTTTCACCACTTTTCACCCCTTTTCACCTCCTTAAGTGGCAAATTTCGAAAATTCGTGAAATAATTTTTCAGGGATTTGAGTAAGCATCAATCGTAAACAAAAATGGCATCGCTATATACAAATCATTGGGATCAATATATATCGATAGAGAATCGAAAACACATTTCATCCCTTTTTTAACCGGTTTAGAGCCGAATTCGGAAAATATATTTTAATGGTACTTGGGATACTTATAATAGCATCAATTTAAAGCAAAGAGCACTTCGATATCTCGATTGGTTCTATAGATATGGAGGGATAATCGAAAACACATTTCCCGTATTTTAACCCCCTTAATTAAAGAATTTAGAAACGTCTTGGAGTCCTGTCATAGACATTTGTATACATAACCAATTAAAGTAAAAATCATGACGATAGCCAATTGTGTTTCAAAGATATAAACGATTCATAAAAAACACATTTTGCCCCTTTTTACTGCCTGGGGGTCGAATTAAAAAAAAAAAACCCTTAAAACTGCTTTTTGGGTATTTACGTAAGCAATATTTTGAAATGAATATCAACTCTCTATCCCGAAGGGTTCGACATATATAGATAGTTGATTGGAAACCCATTTAAGGTCTTTTCACCCCTTAAATGTTGAATTTCGAAAAATCCTATCATTGGCTAATGTACATTTTTACAAGTGTCCTATTAAAGTAAAAATTACAATGATAGGCCGTCGGGTTCGAGCTCTATCGACGTTTCTTCAGAAACACATTTCCCCCCTTTTCACCCCCTTAGAGGTCGAATTTCGAAAAAATCCCTTCTTAGTGCTCTCCTACGACCTGAGGGGAACCTCCACAAAAAATTTCACGATTCTAGGTCTAGTGGTTTTGGCTGCAGTTTGATATGTCAGTCAGTGAGTCAGTTTTCATTTTTATATTTATAGAGATTGCGGTAGTGAGCTACGTGAAATTACAATTTCAAGAAAAGATAATTAACGGAATGAATCAATTTTTTTTTCAAACATTGCGGCGTAAACTAATTTTAATTAAAAACAAAGTGACAAGACTTTTTATGTCCCTGAGTTTCGGCCTGTGGAGGGGGGATGTCATGTCTTCTGTGACGCCCCTCTGGACAGCCGATTATCACAACACCATTTTATTCTATTGAAGTACATTATCTGTAAGTGCATTTATAAATAAAACGTAATATTTAAAAAATATGTAACTATATGAACTAAAACAGAAAGTTGGTGAATCACAGAAAATAAAAAAAATAAAAAAATCTGAAAAACCACTTGGTAGTCACTAGTGCATATAATTTCATGTTACCTATTGCTGACTTGTTCATTTTACTGTAAGTTGTATGTTACATATTTTCTGAAGTAAATACACGAATACTGAATTACTATAAAACTAAATCGTTTATTTGTGTTCTATATAATAATTTACGCAAGTTTGGTCGCAACTAACGTACATTTATACCAACAGGATAATATAACTTGCTAATTATAAGGGGACAGTTGTGCAGGTATTTGTTTAAAATCCTGCACGCTGCATGGAGCTTAATTTCTTAATTACAACGAAAGTTCGTATCGATTACGTTGGCCACTAATAACGTAGGGATTGCGGTTTAAAGTGAATTCTATCTCTGAGCGGTACTTGGAAGCTAATAATCATTTCTTTATAGTTGAACGAGCAACAATATATTACTGCCTGCGGAAAATGTCCGTGTATATGGTCAATTTTACAGCTGGCCAGCACTACATTTTAATGCAATAATTTAAAATAGGTATAAGTTCCATGTTGGTTCATCAGTATTAAATAGTTACTATAAATAAGCTGTTACATGTTTATCTTACATTTATTTAAGTAAATGCAGTTTATAAAATTGAAACAGTGATTTCAAAAACCATCCAAGTCCACAATTGATTCAAGTTGGCATTATTACTGAAAATTGTAGTATGATCTGTGTTTCATTGAACGATGTGTATAACACCACACTATCTCTTCAGCTACTGCATTATAGGCCACCTGATCACCGTTGTTATTATACTGATTGGTCTTTTTCCGGTCCTGATCACGATGCAAAACTATTATGAGCTGTTGAATTTTGCTAATATTTTAAAGTAAAACAGAAATATGGCGGAAAGTCAACACAAGTTGCCGATAAATTCGCCAGAATGAAGTCTTAACCAGTGAGAAATCTACCATAGCTCGCATGGGTCATTCAAACGTAAGGCCCACGTCTGGAGCTTCGTACTATACATCAATATTCCATAGAGTAGGCTTACATCAAGGTCATATTTCACTATAGCCAACGACGCTACCATTGCGGTAGGTGTACACAATTAAAAGATTATGGTTTACATTATACACTGCCTTAAAAGTTGAAATTATCTGAAAATGTTTGCATATACTGCAGTTTGTGTAATTAACTTAGTTAGCTATTGTTACGTCCTGCTATCTTCATACAAACGAGTTACTAAAGAAGAAGTAGCCAAAATAAATGTTATTCAACAGTTAGTGGTTTCAGCTTTTGATGACATCAAAATAAGTATTTCCCTTTAAATAGTTGAACTGTTTCTGCAAGCACGTTACAGGCTTATTATCTTCAGGTATCATTAGAAAAAACTGTGCTCACACATTAGGTATTTCTGAAATTACTTAGGTATTTTGTGTCTGTTATAAAATCTAGCAAGGTGAACTAGATTTACTTGGCAATGTAAATTACACGCACTCATTTACTACATCCACTAGCTGATACTAGCAACTTGGTTCGTGGGGTTCTCAATTAGTACCAATAAAATTTTCAAACAATACATTTTTGAGAAGTGCTAAATGGTGCAAAATTATGTCAAATGTCATTAATGACCGATTTAGAAACATTTGGAATTATTTTTCACTTAATTACTTAAATACACCGTTCTTCCTTCGTTCGCCGATTTGCTTCCTTCCCCGCCTCGCAAATTAAAGTATACATTATTTCCAGAAATCTTCGCTGGCGCACACATATCTCACCAAGATTTTTTTTTTTATTTAACTAACATTTTTGGATACACCGCCATGTCCCTTACTCAGTCTTGCGACTCTCATTCAATTTTTTTTGGCAGAAACTTTCGCAACCCTCTCATTATACTATTATTAGGGTTTTAAAATGGAGACATTTCACATTTAATTTATAAACACATTTTTAGTCACACACCATGAATAAATATTTCAAGACATAATTTACCAGAATTAGTTGTTTTTTTTTCTTTTTTTGTGGCAAATACATAACTGAGGGTATCGAACATTTTGTAATTTTATCATAAGTAGGGACCTGGGTGTTAGTAATGAAAAAAATCTACTTGGATTTTTATTTGAAATTATTTTCTCGCGAAAAATTTTAAGTATCTATTTAACAGTTATGTAAAAAATGTAAAATTTCCATATGCATCATTTCACTCTAGGCAATCAATGAAAGGTAAAAATAATAATACACATAGATAAAGTTATAACGTATGTCTAACAACATATATTTCATTTTATTCCGCTTTGGACACTGAAATTGTGAACGGAATTAAAAAATCCTCTAAAAGGCCTATTAAATGAATTTTCAGCTACATATCTTATTACGAGAACATGCAACTTCATGTAAACTATTAAACATGTCAATATAACGAGTAGTTTCTGAAGTTTTAACTGCTGTCCTGTTTTTCAAGCATTGATGACCTTACAAAATGCTACTGTATACTTCTGTTAATATAAGAACAATAATTCAGTTTGGTTGTGGGTAGGCCTACTATCTCCATTCTTCCTACAACTATCTGTTCTACAGAAGATTTTTTTTGGGCCGAACATATTATTTATTCTAGAGAGCATATTGTTGATGCAGCAATACAGACTGAATTGTTTTCTTAATTTTGACAGAAGTATGGTTCCTATAGCCAGACATTTCTTTCAATGCACTTTAACGTTTACAGATTACATATGGGAGTACTAGGGGCTGCAGACATACATACTTGCACGCGGACGGAGGTAGGTAGGGCATAGTGGAATGCATAACGCGCATGAGGTGCGGATGGGGGCGGGTGGAGGTAGGAGGTGGGGTGGCGCATCATGACGGATGGCACCACCTTTAATCTGCCGCCGTCACCGCCCCCTCCGGTGACATAACTCATCCCTGCGAAGGGGAGGGGAGCGCGGTTGCGTATCGCAATCGGAATTATATTGGCTAATAGTTTCCGTTATTAGAGCCATCCATAACCCCGTCCCAGGGTGGCATTTGCCGGGCGTGAAAGGGGGATGGTTCGCCATAGCGCGGTGTCTTTGACAGCTCGTTTTTGCCACATTGCTGCGGGTCGCAGGGCGAGAGATTCATGGGCCGGGCCGCGCCGGTCGCTGCAAAAACCGTGTTTGCATGTTCACCCCGGAGACCCTATCTCTCTCTCTATCTCTCTCACTATCTCTCTATCTCTCTCTGTGGACTGACCGTGTGGGGCAAGCTCTCACAACAGCGCTGTACTAAGTGAAACCTTCATTTATACCTAACTGTAAGTGAACTGGTTTATGTCTTATCATGTAATTACACTTAGTTACGGTCAAGAAATTTTCTGCAAGACACATAAAATCACGTGTACTACTAATAAAAGTTTCTTAATTGTAGTGTAAGTTTCCCTACCGATTGAAAGTGTTTTTTTTTTAATTTTTTTATTTAGATTTAAATATACTATAGTGTAAACGTGTTCTATTTTGTTGTTCAGCCGTGACACAGACATTAATGAACTGACGAAATATGTTGTTCTGGCTTTATCGCACTTTCTTTACCTTACCTAAGCTAATTTATTTAGTTTATTTAGCAGAAAACATTTCTTATTTAAACAGAATTGCTACACATATACAGTCAATGTACTGCCAAAAACCTCTTAACAATAAAATACTTAGATAACATTTTACCTCTTTACTGCGTAAGGACGGAAAATATAAATTGGTTACTTAAAAACATTTTGGCATATATATACGTACACACATAAAATATTCTACAACAAGCTAATAGTATTTTTCACAGATAGTTCACTGTACTTTTTTGTTTATATGGGTAAACGAGAGGTTTGTCCACAGGTAAACATAAAAAAAAATTCAACCCCTTAAAGTATAAACTAGAGCACATACATTGAAGTAAAGCACAACCGGAAGTGACTTAAGTAGAAGTGGAGTTGGTTAAATCTTGTTAAGTGAAGAAAATATTACATAAAAATGTTTTGCCATGCAAAATTTGTTCAGTGTTTTAGATTCAAACCTATTGAGCTGAGTTCAATAGATGATATAAGTAAATTATTAAGATAATTAAATTTTTACACGTTTTAAATTTCTCGCAGTCAAATATGTTGTGTTTTTATGCTTAATGATAGACGATTCACATATTTTGGTCTTGACAACTCACGTTTGGATTGTTTTTAGAAACAAATAATTTAATCACCCGTAAGATAACAAGTAATTTTCTATGGGTTTAATTTGATAACAAAATAACATTTTTAATATGCCGTGTTAGTTGCGGTAGTACTTGTTTAACCAACCATATGTGTTACTCAAGCTTCTTCTAATTGAAGAAATATAAATAACAAAAACACACGGTGGCCCTGAATAACGTTTAAATCTTTTTGTCACTTTGTAGGAAATACGAAGTCGAGTAAAATGTCACAGTACACTTAGGGTTGCAGAGGCTGGGAAGTACCCGAAAATTGTCACAATTTTTGGTTTTGAAGGTCACAATCTGCGTTGAAATATCACTGAAACAGCAACCACTGCGAGTAAGGGTGACTGAGGTGATTATGTAGCTGGCCCGGAATGAAAGGGCAGAGGAAACTGCAGTTCCCTGAGATATCCCGTCTATCTTCAGTATCTCCACTTATAAGTCCGACATGTGAGATCTTGGGAAAGACCCTGACTAGACACCGAATCGTAATTTCCTTGGAGCGATGCGATCAATACACCTCCGCTGCTCCCCTGGTTGTTATCTCGTCACATTTGACACATTATTCGGGTGGAGTTATACAGGATGGAACCATTTCACAAAGTAGTAGAAGAAGGTACGAAGTATATTCATAGAAATAGAACAAGTATCAAATCATAATATTTGAATAAAGAGAAGAGTCAATAAAAAGTGGTTTCTACAACGTTTATATGAACACAGTAGACTTTAACCTTGAATATCTCAACTCAAGTAACTTGTGGGTGGGTTCCCATCTGCATAACTCCATCCCTTTGATGTCGTTATTGCGATCCGTATCTATTTACACGCAGATTGTGACCCTCGAGGACATCAATATTTGTCTCAATTTACGGGTACTTCTTTATCATTTGACTCGTTTTCGTAACCCCTACAACGTGACAAAGCGCTTTAAATGTTATTCAGGGACACGCTGTATACTTGAAGACTTTAATTTGAGTTGTTTGATTAACTGTGTTGTAGAAGTTCTCTAATGATCCAACATGGCACTTTATGTTGTGTTAAGTGGGTTTTATGATTTTAAAACAGCAAGTATATTGCAGATGGATAAATATAACTTTACACAAGGACAGAAATTAGAATTCGCCTTGGCCAGTATTAAGTGATTATCCAAGCGTTCACCGAGAGCCAGTTCGGGATACCATTTAAGTCAGAAATCAGGATACCAAAAGCTGGAAATTCATCTCGGGTCCTAAACATTGTTAGACCGTATAACCGTTGCGCTACCTCATATATTTTATTGCAAATATTTTTTTTCCTATAAAAATTATTTATCTAGCGTTAATTCAAACAACTTTTTTCGAAACACAGCCAGAAATCTTGAAATTATTTCAGAAACAATTAATTTATACCTTGAAACAATTACACATACTTCATTAAACTAATGAGAAAATGTTAACGTAATAATTATGACAACTATGAAGTTTTTTTAACGACATAATTTAATTTTGTTTCGTATTAAATATAGAAACTAATTCATCGATGCAACTGTTAGACATTAAACATATTTTGTACCGGAAATGAGAATTTTGTGAGTTTTTACAATTATTAACTTTCTGAAACCATTCATTTTGACGTAGATTTAAAATGCTTAATATACGTCTACAAGCAGATTCATTTAATATGTCATTAACCAGTATTCTCAGAATATTTTATATTTGTAAAATTCCTATTATTAACCTACATCAGATCCTTTTAAATCCGTTTCTTTCAGAAAATAATGTCAAATATGTTACCATAGTAATGGGCCTTATGGAAATATTTGGTAGTTTTAAACGTGTACAAATGGCTGATTTCTGTACAGTATAACTTAATTTAGCATATGTTTATGCAAGTATTAAGACTTTAAAATTTATTCTTATTTCGGATTTGTAAACCAGTATTGATACTTGAACTGTTGATAAATGTAACAATTCATAGAATTTTTTTTGCCAAAATATGAAATATTTCAAGTATTGTTAAGGAATTTCAGTGGATGAACACATTGCACAAATGAAATTTTGGTACACTATCTAAAAGTGGTAGAAATATTTTTTATGGGAAACTATTAGAAAATCGCATTTATTCTTGGTGTTAAACGACGTACGAGATCTTAAGATACATACAGCTATAAAATTGTTGCCTTGGGAACAATATTTACATTGAAATGTGTATAAGGATATTGACATATTTCTCGTACAGTCATGCTAGAATATTAAACATAAATGGTGATTCAAACGAAATTAATGGTCGTGTTGGTGTTTGTATTAATTAATATATATGTGAACATCTCTCCTACATCGGAAAACTTTTAAGTTTACAAAACACACAGCTCACTCTACAGAACAGCTTTATTTAAAAGAACACCTTCCTTAACAATTGTTTTTTGTTTTTGCAACGAGAACTGTAAATATAAAATAAGTAGCAAAACATGATGTTTATTACAATTTTACTGGTATTTATACAACAATCCAAATGAATGCAAATATCAAATGTGAACGCTGCCCTAAAATTACAAACGATGGTTGGTTGTTCCAACAATACTTTTTATATATATATATATATATATATATATATATATATATATATATATATATATATATATATATACACACATATAGCCAATCAAAGTTTAATAAACGTATGCACGAATTTAGCCAACAAACAAATTGCATAACAAATATTTAAAGTCAATACCGTATCACATAATTTTAACGATTATTTTATTGTTCTCTGGAAATAGGTTAATGTTATCAATAACCTTCATGTAAAATTTACTGCCAAAGCATTTTGAAGTAAATTAAATACTATGTTTCATTCGAAATTTCATCGCAGTTGTTTCATGGTATTATGCTGTAATATTATAGAGAGTTTTACTAAGTATCTGCGACATAGTCATGATTTAATTTCAGTAATATAAAAATCATGTTACTGTTTCCAAAACCAGTTACTCATGAAAAGTAAGGATAATTTAAACCTTACTTAGTGTCCGCCTAGAATTTTGAATGAATTAATTTTGAAACCTGTAGAAATCAACTTATTCATATTGTATGAAATATTTCATTAACATTATCGAATGCAAATTTATTGAAACAAGGAAATATATGTGTAAAAATAAATTCATTTTATATAATTCATTAATTATTTTATTGTAGAAACTATAGAGAGGAAAAATTAAACAAATAGACGAACACCGCTACTCATAAAAAATATTTCCAAAGCTGAGATTTGTGAATTTCAAGCTAAGGAGTGTCTCGTGTAAATGCAGTACTGTTTAATAGCGTTAGAAGATATTTGATTTGTGCTCATTGTGGTTTTCATTAACGAAGGTAACCAAAGTAAAACCCGATACACTGTCGAAGTCTGGGCGCCGTAAATATAATATATTCAGGTAACAAAGCTTTCGATCATCAGAGTAATAAAATTATGATACTAAAATTAAGCATGTAATTAGTTGGCTGCAAGAACGTAAATTAAACCGCAATATTTTTTTTTATTTTAAGAACAACCTACTAGATAAACTTCCTGGGTTGTAATCTAGTACAACGTAAGAACTCAGCATGGTAACAGAGACCCGGTTACAGCTTCACAGTTAACAGCGAGTAGTCGCCATCATCTCAGCGACCTTGACCATGTGCTGACACACTTTGACGGTAAATCTATGAAACTGCAGTTCATTCCGCTAATGACGTCAGCATTACGTCCGACCGTAATAGATAATATTTAAGTCGTCACATCCAGTTTATTTACTTATTTATTTATTTTTAGGAAAACAGTGAATGTCAAATAGTTACATCAGCGGGTGTAGCATTATTAAAATGTTTTTATTTTAAACCCCTTTTCACAAGATATCTATATTTCTATTTGTCGAAAATTTAGCTTTTATAATGAGGAATGTGGAAAGTTATACGATTGTAAATTCCTTCGTTAAGCTAAAAGTCAAAAATAGCAAATATGTGTGATTCTTGAATCCGTTTTAAAACAACTACAGTAACAGCATATATTAACTGCTATATTGAAAATGATTCCGGTTACGATTTTTACTTCATTATCTACAGTACATATAGCAAATTTTTGAAAAGTAGAAAAAAATTGTAGTGAGTTAAAATATAATTATTTTACGTGATACACGATAAATTCATAACGGGTAAATGGAATCACCGTACTTTTTTTTAAAGGTGCGTGTACATTCCAAAACTTTAAGCGGAAATTTCACATTTCATTGAAAGTATCTTGCAATGTGGTTCGAGATGGTACTACATACGTTGAACATACACAATAGCAGTTTAGTTTATGTTTAAAACATTTGGTTTAAGGTACGGAAATATATTCTGACAATGAGGTGAATCAATGCGAGAATTCAAAAAAGGTTCCGAACATGTATCGCAGTAAAAATATTTTACAGATAAAAGTGCTGTTTAGTATGCCACAAAGATATCTTCCTTTACAGCCAATAACAGCTTAAATACCATACCTCAAAACGTGGTGAGATTATGTCAAGTGGTGTGGAACTATGAGAGCCTAAATTTACTCGTATAAGTGAAGCATAAAAAATGTTTTTTGTGATAGGAACAGTGTTCTGAACTCACTATAGTGTCGTTACTTCTGAACGATTCAGTTCAATGGCGTGTGTCCAAAATACCTTTTCATTTGTCACTATAGTGTAACATATAAAATTCTCTGGTTTATTCAATACACTTTCATAATGCACAGACTAATAATGTAGGCCTCAACAAACGACCCTTTCTGTCATATTATCTCTCACCCTCCACACGCCAATTTTCGGTATATTTAAAATAAGTGAATTTTTCTTGTAAATTTTATCTTTGAGGTTTCATTTCTTAGATGGAAAACAATAATTATTATTTCAACATAAATCTTGTCTTATACTTCTAAACCTACTTCACGAAAATAATACTACAGAGATATTTTATTGATAAAACGGTATTTTTGATATAATTGAGGTTTAATAAAAAAAAGTTGCTTTGACGCAAAACTACTTTGCAGTATTTTATGTTTAAACCAATATTTTCTTTGCCATAAATAACAAACATGTAGCAAACAAAATGAACCACAGAGTAGAATATTGTCAGAGAATTTCTGTTATGGTTGGGTCTGACGCTGTGTACTGATGACGGACGGGAAATGTACTATGATAGAAGCGTTACGTAGCTATAGGCAGACTTCTTGAAGAATACGATGTAACACATTTGTATTGGGTTGTTTAGTTGACAGAGGTGCTGCCACTACAGGATCAATCGTGGGTTATGTTTCAGTGAGTTTGTCCCGTACATTTCTTCGTTACTTGACTATTCTTTGTTATGAGGCCTTGCAAACAATCAAAGGTATACGATGTTCGTAACACGTAACACGTTAGGGGTGTTTTTGAAGATTTTTTTTTGTTTCTGTTGAGTAAATAATAATATCTTAAATTACTTTTTAATAATTTTATTTTACTCATTATGAGCGTGCAAGTAAGACATCTTACTGTGCGTGTGATTAAAAAGTAATATCTATAGTGACATGAAATAATAAAAAAACAGTGTAAAACAGATATTTACTTAATTTTATAAAATTTCATGTTTCACTCCCGTAAAATGTACGGCAGGAGAAGACAATAAAATCACTTTTATTTGTTGATTAACGCATCGTATTTAAAATCAGTTTTTTTAAGAATTACCACTCGACGTAATTGTCAGAGATATTCGCGTCTGAAACGCTTTCCTGCGAGCGACAGCTATCAAGAATATGACGTTGGAAAAATTTATGTTTTACGGCCATTCCGGCTGTAAACCTGCACAGTAATTCATTCCAACGTAATAAAAGAGAACTGCCGTATCCCTCTGTTCCTGAAATATTTTTACGAAGTCTCTGACAGGATCGTTTTGAACTGCCAAGCGCGACGGTTAAAGCGCATAGGCTTAGCAACATTTGTAGGCCGGGAGGTGGGGTGTCTGATCCGCTGGTGTTGTTCTGAAGCCTGATTGGTGCACGTGGCAATGACGTCAATGCCGGCTGCTTCTGTTCCAATCGTGCTATAGAATATCACTAGCCAAGCCGTTTACTACATACTACAACAGAACATCAATAAAATGTGTATCTGCCCTATAAAACGCTTTGCCAAGACACAAATTTATTGAAGAGACAGCCAAAGCTTTATTTAAATACGTACCACTAAATGCAGAATTGCTGCAATGAAATTTCATGATGTTTGCAGTAATGGAAATAAACTGTTGCAATGAAAAGTATTTGATGATTTATCTTTATGGTAAAGTAAGACGTAGATTTTTAATACCATCTTTATGTTTACTGATTATTTTTTGCTGCAAACCAAAACTTGTCTCAAAGAATAGCTTTTGAAGAAAACTTTTAATAACTCTGTATGTCTCTCTCTCTGTATATATATATATATATGTGTGTGTGTGTGTGTGTGTGTGTATGTTGTCTCAGGAGGAAAGGGCAACATTCTGTGAGTACTTGTTCCCTGTGATCATATAAGTTCATATGAACATAGGGCAATATGGGACGGTTGTCGTGATCGCCACATTGAATGTAAACATTCATAGGTTCTAAAATTACTGTTGTTTTATTAACCCCCGAAGAAAAAATAGTAGTGTTATAATGTGTGTATCTGTGTATTTGTGTGTATATCTGTGGCATCGTAGCTTCTGAATGGATGAACAGATATTAATTATGTTTTTTTGTTCGAATAGTGACTTTATCGAGAGTGTTCTTATCTATGATTAAAGAAAATCTGTTCAGCAGTTTGAAGATCATTAGCTGTTTTCCGGTTTTTGAAGGGATGTGAGCAACTTCTACTGGCCTGATCGATTATAAATTTAGTTTCCTGTGTCTTCAATTATATTACAATAACGTGGTCACCTTGACATCATCTGGAATCTGCAGGATACCCAACTCCTTGAGTAGGGGATTTTTTAAATTTGTAGTTTAAGTTTTACACTTGTTTGCAGTTACGACCTCGTTTCATTTATATGGACATTGTAATACTTAATGAATAACACACAATTTTTTTTCCATTGCTCGAATAACATTACTACAATACACAACCACTTTGTTTCGTGTCATGTCAAACACAACGTTCAGTTTCACAGTCCACATAAGTCAGTTAGCTGTAAACAGGTTTCCAAGACAATGCATTGCCTCCTTGATTGTTACATGATCTATAACTGCAAGGATGAACCAAACAGCAAGTAAAACAATAACAGTAATTTGAGAGCCTATCAGTGTTTACATTCAAATGAGGCTATCTCGACAACCGTCCCATACTGACCCCATCTTCATAAGAACTTTTTTGATCACAATGACCAGTACTGACACCTCCCAGAATATTGCTCTTTTCTCCCGGGACATCCCGTATGTATGTATGTATGTATGTATGTATGTATGTATGTATGTATGTATGTATGCACGTATGTATGTATATATGCATGTATGCATGTATGTATGTATATGTGCTCCAAGTTTTGGATTTTCTGCAAAACTACAGCATTCGCTCGCAATGGAGTATGTATACAAAAATACGTTTTAGTTTATAAAAACAACTTATTGCAGAAATCTTTCAGATATGGAAAATTTTTTTGGTTTGATATTTTCGTATCAGCATCTGTCGTACCATTTTTGAAGTTAAACATGAAAGGTAATGACAGGGTACCGATTAGACAATTCCAGGTATGAGAGATTAACGCTTTCCTTATCACGGATATATACTCACTTCAAGAACGTGACAGGAAACACTGCTCGTACATCACCTGTCGCTGATGATGTCTCCTTTCTAAGTTTTGAACTATTATTGCAGTGGATTAGTATTATAAATATAATAGTTTTTGTGGACGTGCGCCATTGAGCGAATGTTGTAAGGTTGCAGAGATCAGCATTAGCTGTCAACAAACACATGACATGCATACAAATTCCGATAAGGTTTATAAACAGCATTGTACGTTAGCTGGAATCACCCATTCCTTACATCCATTCAAGTGTCTGGTCACTTGTGTTGTCATCGTTTTCCTTCGTCCGTTTTTGTGGCTAATTTTTATAAACTTAGTTTTTGCTGTTAGTTCCTTTGTTATTGTGTCGTCTTTATTGATACGACTATATTCCTTTCTGGAAATATTTTCTGTGGTTTTTCCGTTATTTTTTTTAATTGCGTAGTTTTTCTAAGCACGACAACGTTCCAATTTGGAAATCAATGCTATGTGTTTGTTGACCATAGTTTACACTGCCTTTTCTGTTTTGTTTTTTTTTTTTGCCTAGTTGGTTATGACTTCTGTGCAAATCGGCAACATCCACTCGTAATGGCGTAGACACATAATAACGGTTAATTTTATATTTCCTTTGATTTTGCTAGGCATCTTCAAATAGTTGCTTGCCCGGGCTGCCGAACAGCGAGCAGAGCTTGGGAAGGTAACGCGTGATGGACTTACCTGAGGAATTGTATTCAAGTAGATGGTGTGATGCAGTAAGGGCCTTATCAACAAAATTAAAATTTTTCTTCAAACATGATTAAACTTCCTTGAAATCGTTTTTATCGATAAAGCTACATTCGATTTCGCCATAAAGTTTATATTTAATTGTTTTTTAAAATTTTACATAAGCGACATCTAATTTCTGGCTAAAAGAAAAAGGTAAACAGAAAATAGGATTGCATGTTGATAATATCCTTACTGCATGACATCTTCGAAGTATATAATAGGTAGAGACACTGGTAAATCGCGGGAAAAGTTGATTGTTTGCTAGGCTCCAGCATACTATGTATAACACTGAAGGTTTTGCACTTACAATACTTACAGCCAAGAGAAAACCTCAAACTGAGCTATTCAACGAAAGGAGCTTTAAAAAAGCGGGAATTTTAATTATTCAAAACCGATCTCAAAGGATTTCCAACTGTCGTCACGGCTCAAGAAATCACGCTTGCCTGTCTAATGATTGAGCTGGCGATTGTCAGCATAACCAACATTTAAAATTAATAAAAGAGTTCTGGGTTATCAGTACGTGTTTTGGTAGATGGGAATCCAATATATAAAAACGAATCTTCTCGTTCAGTTTGTACAGTGCAAAAGATTTTATGGAAAATAATAAACTCTAATTATCCCCTCGTCTTTGTAACACTACAGTTTCGTTTAACAAACACGGCCAGTAAAACTGACACAGCCAGAGTGCTAAAGTCAATAACCTGGGGGTGTAATTCATGGCTGATATAATAGTTTCCCCTTCTAAGTTTGGCGGCGAACTGTGCAGAACCCTTTAGCAGCGAGCAATAATGGCGCTTGCGTTAACACAAAAGAACGCAGATGCTTTTTTGACAGCTCCAGTTTGTGCGACAAGAGCAGCTACCCGCCTCCTGACCATTGTGTCGGTGTAAATCTGTAAATGGGCTCGCCGAAAACGTGGGCCTGAAGGGTGGGCGGACCTGTAGCTAACAGTTATTAATGTCTTTATTCACTTTGGCTCGACGTAATAACGGAAACAATGGCAGGGGAAGCACTTTCGTTACACTGCGAAACTTCCCCCTTCGACCCCCTGTGTTCACCAACGCGCCGCCGTCCATCCGGCGTCCATGTTTATATTGTTTGTCCCGGGATTTTTTATTTTCGCCCTTTCCCTGGTGCCCGCCCAGTATTCAGAGCCCGATCCCCTCCACCACGCACACACAGAGATGTGGACTCATCCCTCGCGGTTCCCACCTCAGTTTTAATTATTTTGGCGCGCGGACCGCAAATTAACTGCCTCGCTCGGGGCTGTCCCCATTATCGACCTGGCCTGCAGAGTGGGCGAGCACACACCCGGACAGCGCGGGACACACAGACCCAGCAAGGTCGCCAGGCGTCGCGACACCTACCGACATGGGACGTCTATGACGGCAGACTGTCTGTGCTTGCTTGGCAGTGAGGTCTTCAGCGGCTTCTTTGTCACTAGGTGGCGTCTCAACTCTAGAACATATTCACCTCGGGGTTCATTTAGCAACTACTACAACCTTACCAAGTGATGAATAAAGTCAATGGTATTGCATTCTTTTTAGCAACTACTCCAAGGTCTCCCGGCTCCGCGACACCTACCGGCATCGGACGTTTTTGGCGGCAGACCACCTGTGCTCGCTCGCCAGTGAGGTCTTCAGCGACTTCTCTATCGTCACCAGGTGGTGCCTCAACTCTGAAACATTATATTGACTTCGGGGTTCATTCAGAAACTACTACAACCTCACCGAGCGGTGAATTAATTACAGAACACACTAATGCCATGGCATTCTTTTAGCAACTGATCCAGGTTACTAGGTAGTGAATCAGGTCTTGACACAACAGTTTCCTCGAGATCCTTAGCGATTCGTTCAAGTTATACGGTGGCACATCATGTCCACTGCAATGTTACCAAGTTATGATTCACATCTGAATGTATTGCTGACTTAAGGTCCCAGTGATTCGTCCAAGGCCACCGAAAAGCTCACCTAATAACTCTAGCTGTGATACTGGTCTTGAGATATTTGAGGTCTTCCTTCAAGGTCGCCAAGTTTTGCAGCAGGTCTTGATATAATACTGCCATTCAGATCGTTAGTGATTCCTTCAAGATCACATGATGGTAAAACCAGTCTTGACACAACACCGTCTTTGTGGTCCTCAGCGCTTCCTATAGTAGCACCAGGTTATGCATCATGTCTAGACATGTCGTTCTCCTTGCGGTCCTCAGCAAATATCCAAAGTCACGAAGTTGTGTTTCAATAATAACACGTTTCTAACCTTTGAGTCATCAAAGATTCCTTTTAAGGTCACCCAGTATCACAAGTCTATATATGTCTCTGTCACTGGGGTATTCAGTAATTACACCGAGGTGAGCAATTGGGAAAGGTTTTGGCATGTTTCTTCTCTCGATGGTGCAACATGTGGTGAAATTTTTATTTCATTATGTTGGATCTTAGTTCGTAAGTTTAGAGTGCGAAATGTTGGGACTCATTACAAACTTGAAAGTTCCCACTAACACTGTCGAGATTAACCAGCACTGTGATGCAAGGAATTTGATGTTTATCTTCTGACTTCTTGGCACTGTCATCCAGTTTTTATTATTTACGAAGCGAATTTGCTTCATTCTCGGTTCTCTGTGAAAGTTTTCTCCAGTGACTTCTGATTGTTTAATAAAATTTTATGGAAGGCCTAAACTTATTTACGTCCTTTAGATGTTCAGACAGTTCATCAATGTAATCGAATCACATGACACAATGCCTTCTTGATTGTCTCCTACCAATGCCCACCTACTCAAAACGCACATGTAAATATGTCAGTGGTTACGAAATCGATGGTTTCTTACATGAAGGTTTCCAGTAGCATGAAAATATGTAATAACATAACAGCATTGAAATATTTAACCAAGTCTTCAATTTGTAGAATTATATGAGGGCATTATTTTGTCAATGGAGATATTATATATTATAAGTATTGATCGTACCATTGCATTATTATATTTTTGTGGAGAATGGAGATATAAACCTCAGTTGCACCTGCAATGTCAGCGAAGAACCTTTGGTGGATTTGATTGTCATTTCCTTGCCCCATTGGGCGTAAAGTATTTAAAGCAAAGTATGGATTGCAGACCATATAATGGACGACTTGAAATAAGGCGGCGCTCCAGTCTGGTGTGGGATACAATTCCTACCTCCATGGGTACCGTAATCGAACGTAACCTTCATACACGCGTTTGGTTTCACGTGTCGCGGATGAGATGTATGTCAAGAAAATTGATTATTTGTTTGGAATTTGCCGCTTTTTCAGGTAAACATTAATATTATGAATTTGTGTATCTAAACCATAAAGTTGAAACTAATATTTTGTACCCATGCGTCCAAGTCTATGAGCGCACAAAATATTTGGTTTCTGCCATCGCCAACTAACAAATCAGCATGTTTGTAAACAAGCTTTGTTTCCCACAGTACTCTATCCCTGCGGTGTGACGTTAGAGCGTATACCTCAAGTCGTCTATTACTAGCTAAATTGTTTCTTTGATAATATCCATACTAAAAGTACACATTTATTGGATAAAACATTGAGTAATAGATTTTTATCAGGGCTCAACATCGAGGTCTTAAACGCTGCTGAGGAGTAACATGAGGTGAGCATGGAGCAGTGCCGGAATGAGAGGGTGGGGGAAACGTGAGATAGATAAAACTGTTTCAAAATTTTTTTCGTTCGTTTTAATACTATTACCTCTTGTAGTTAATTAAATCTCACCTCTGCTTTAAACGATTACTTTCCTGATTTACGTAAGTATATACGTTAATGTGTGAATACAATGGTACCCTTATTTCTTTGAATTTGTTACTTAAAGTGTGTTTGAATTAAGTACTGAAGTGCGAAGTTCAATGCAGAGTTTGTTTTCTGTTCCTAATAGGATTCTTAGATACGGATGATTTATTACCCGTTTCTGAATCCATTCTCTAAGCTAAAGATATTTAAAGTGTGATTTCTTGCATTTTTATCTTTTCCATTTAATCAGAGAGCTGCCAAACGAGTAATTCCATTTATATCTGCAAATGTATTGCAGTTAATCAGTAGTGACCTAAAAAGTTTTTTAATAAATAAACATATTTATAACATAGAAAGGCACGAACCCAAATAGCAAACATCAACTGGCCCACTTGTGCAAATATGATCGTGATAAGCAGCCCACAGGCAGTAAACATTCGGAATGCACCCACGACCACATGTGGCATACATGATGCATAGTGAAATCACCCACACATTAACCACAAGTGTACCACAAGCATTCTTATTATATTCAGATGCTTGTGGGTTAGTTTACTATTTTGCTTGTGGACCGTGTACTGAAATATGTCAACATTTTTAAACTAAGTTGCCCACATTAAAATTATTTCAGTATAACTACAAACATATTTACTGATATGGCCTTATAAACAACCATTCCAGCAAAAGTAGACTATCATACTAGCGAACGTTGGCCAGCTGAAAAATGATTGTATTTTCTACTAGGGAATCTGTTGTAAAGCGTTGTATATATATTTTTGAGCGGGAAACCTACCAATCGATCTGGGTTAATTGTTTTTTTTTTTTCTGGTGGGGTTGGTCTGGATTTCTGCGTGTAGGAATCCTGATGAACGATACCGTTAGTCGGCAGGTTTACTCTGGAATCTCCCATTCCCCTCTTCTCTTCATTCTTGCGCTATTAACTTTTTTCTTAACTCTTCTTACAAGTGCCGAAACTTGCTGCTAAGGGCTGACCAAAATCTCATCAACTTACTACGTTAAGGGTACGTGTTAACGAAGTGTAACGAATAAAATCAATTACCGCGTATTATGTGTCCGAGGTAGTACCAATATATCCCGAAAATTTTTGCGGAAAGGTTCTAAAAACTTTCAATCACTGACCATGAAGCAGAAATACAGATGTGCACGTACGGTTTTGAAATAAATTAGGAAAACATTTTTTATGTAATCATTTTTGGTTCCTACTGATATATAATTCGTTCCAATTGCTAACTATAAGCTGCTGGCGTATTAGTGTTTCTGCTTCTGTTTGTCAAACGGTTCTACGGAAAACTCATAGTTTTACACTGTCGTCTGTATGCACTGCTTGCCTGACATCTCTCTACCTGTTAACCCATACGTCAGTAGCTTTTACGTAGTCTGGGTTCAAGTTGGTTACATTTTGTGGTACTGACAATAAAGTAAAGCTCTAAGTCTTGCGAAAAAAAATTAAGTTTGGACTACATGTATACGTCGGTACTACAACATCACAATTATTGGTTACGCTTCAAACTCAAAAATTTTATATAACGTCCAGTTAGCAAAACATACTTCCATATGTCTATTGGGTAATTCTCCATGATATTAGTTTCCCTGACATAAGCTTCCCCTTCCGAAGATAAATACATTTTAAATCGAAATGTCTACACGTATCTACTGACGGAAAGACGCTCTTCGCGAGTCATCGAAACAATTTTGGTAATTTTATACGAAGTAGGTAGATTGTGACACAATTTTTTCTTTAAAAACGGCATTAATATTTTAGTATGTATAATTAGTGGAGTGTTTCTTTGTGATTCAGCTTCAAGTTGCCACAAACGTGTTTAAAAGCAAATTTAAACAGTTCACTCATTTTAATAGGTTTTAACGGTCTACTATTAAGTATGTTTCCTTCCTATTATATGACTATATTATTTTATGAAAATCACTTACTGGAAGAATTTATATATAATTGCTATTTATGAAACAACATTTAGTAGCTATAACACTGAAGCAAAAGTACTATACGCGTGGTTAATTCGAGATTTTTTATGAGATAAAATGTAATCACACACACATGTTTGTGAATGAGGCTAAACAAATATGTAATCAATGCGTCAAAAGTTTTGTTGTTTCTTTAGTTTGGATGAGATGCTAAAATTGATATTTATGTTTACTAAATCTTCTTGTTGAGTAAGTTTTATCCGCCTCTACGATGCCGCTGGTTGGCAGTTTCCTCGGGGATCTTACGATTCCTCCACTCCCGTTATTTATGCTCATTTCCATTGTAAAGGCTAATTCCGTGTCATCTATCGGGGCCAGCAGATGCCTACGATCGCCCAGTGCGAAGTTATCTCGGGTGAGATACCCTGTTACTCGGGTACTCTCCCCGAAGGATACTTATTGATTTGCTCTTCCATAACTTCATATTGGCGATGTTCTATTTATACTCGCCTCAGATCCATTCTCACTATAGAGCTGAAAATTCCCCGATAAAGCTGTCTGAATCTTCTCAATTGACTCAGTGTTGTTAACTCAGTTGCCAGTAATCGTCTGCATGAGAATAACGCCAGAATCTGTCGTAGCCTATAGTACAATTGCCAATAAGAAACAAGGTCTACATGCAGAGTACTATGCAAACGGTATGTCACCGAGATATTATTAATACAAATACTGTCGTACCATCTTGATTTGGAAGATGTTGTAAGGTGGAGGAGGCGAGTGGGAAGGTGTTTGGGAAACTTTCAATGACTAAAAAATTTCCACTAGATAAATAAACGTCACCGTCATTAGTTAATGTACAATTTCAGGAATATTTGTCTCCGATTATTATACGTAACGCTATTATTTTAGCAAATATTTTTATCAGGCTTTACTTCTCGTTGACAGTGAGGTCAATAGAAATGGTTCCACATAAATTTTAAGTGAGAAATGGACCAAGACTTATGTTAAAGAACTGTTCCCTTGGAATCATTTCGGTAAACCATGTTATATTGAGATCAGGATAGCCGGAGCTAGTATCAAACCCGGGTCCTCCCGGATGCGAGCTCGACGTATCACGGTTGCGCCACCTCTCTCGGTGATTTCATGTATGATGGGGCGTGAAACGCGATGGAGTAGGGAGTTTAAGCTCAACATTATTGAAATAGCTTCATTAAATTGGCTCGTGGAACAAAATTAGTTATAGTTAGAGATGCTGGTACACCGTGAAAATGTTTTTTTTGCCAACATACCCTTGAAAACACTGTAGTTTCTTGTGACATGCATGATTGGCTGATACACATCTGACACAATGTAGCTATCTGCAAACCATTAATATGCATCTCATATTATAATAGCGGGATTTTTAATATCATAGTCAAAAAGGGAAACAGCTCCTCGTACAAATGAAAGCCAGTAATAATTTCATATGCTGAACGTGCGTTCAAACCCAGTAAACAGTCAAGTTTTCCCGTGATAAACCATCACCTCTAGTTGTAGTTAAAAATCTCTTCTGCGTTTAAACAAGAAGAAAATATTACTATGGTCCCTATATTGTTATTATACTCCTACTTTTCGGTATTACATATTCTATGTCCTATTATGACCTCGTAGTTGAAACGAAATACACAAATAACTAAACATCGTTTGAGAAGGAAACCTAAGGGTCCGGGTTTCGCATCCCGGATGCAGATGTACAACTGGTCGTCAATAGGCTTTTGTTTGCCCTGGATGACGACATGAGATGAGGCCCTACATATGAGCGGCGTCGGAGAAGGAAGGGTGGGGGAAACGGGAGATCCGCGAGAAAACCCGCCGACCAGCGAAATCGTCCGGCACGATTCCTACTTGCGGAAATTCAGAACCCAATCCTGCCGGGAATCGAGCCAGTGTCACCTTGGTGGGAGGCGAGTGGTCTAGCTGCTTGCCACCCGAGGCCATCAGAAAATATACGAAAAAGTTATATTAAATAAACTATATTTACAAAAATTAACGCGAATGCACCATCTAAACATATCAATAGGCAATTGAAAAAATTACGTTCTTAAAAATTGTTCCTCTCAGGGAATGCTGAGATATCTGAATGTCAATATAACTAATCGTTTGTTATAATAATAATCCTTTACCACCCTAGACTTGAACATAATGTTATGTTGTATGAACGTAGCCTACGTTTAAATATAACCTGCTATTCCCTTTACGCGCACAAACGTGAAATTACGCATTTAAAGAGTGACTACCATTATATTCAGGGATGGATTACAACGTCGCGTGCTTGATTGCTGATTAGTCGGAAATTAGTGATGGTAGATAAATCACATTTTAGGCAATTTGTTGTTGTTCAGTTTTTTTCCTTTCACTGAAGCACAGTATTTACTCACTTTACGTTTTACATCGGAAATGGCTTGCAGAGAAAATGAGTGTAGCAATAAAATATTCTACTGTGACAAAAATGAAATGTGATAAATTTATGGGAATAACTTGGATAATAAGGTTTATTATTAAATTTAATTTGGTTAATTATTACCATCTTCATGTTGACAAAATTAATTAATTTGTGATATTACTATGGATGCTTTTTAACACATGTAATGCATCTGGCAGCTGGAAGGGTCATTCAATGAACCTTACCGCCGTGTACTAAAATTTTCTATGGCCTACAGTTAATTGAATACTGTCTGTTCTTTAGGCGCTATTCTTGGAAAACATTTCTGTGTAAGTTATACGTCCATGTAATTTTTTTCCAGCCAAACATTCGTTTACCGTAATGCCTTGCTCAGAAGTAAAATTGACTAGTTTACAAAGTAAAAATACATATCTCAGTGCAATATTATTACTTTGGAAGAATACTTCACTATGGCTGTATTAAATAATTTTACTAATCATCGCAATTATTCTTTTCCTTTAAGTAATTAAAAGAGACAATTTTGTGTGTTAAATCGTGTACAGTGGTGATTTAAGTTTCATGCACTCCCAAGCTATTGGCGCATATTTTTAAGTTAAATTATTCTTGAGTAAATGTTAAGAGTTTATAATCTTTCCTAGAACGCATTAAAATTGTTAACACATAACATTCGATACGTCAAAACCGAGAACTCCCTGTAATATTAAAAATACGTTAGGTAGTATAATGTGTTACACAATTCGATATACGGTCTGGCATGGATATATAACATTAGACGTCAACTGGCGTAACTTGAGTGTTTTGCAATCGTCCTCACACTCTATAAATTAATTACAATTGTGATTCAAACACCTAAATTAAGAAAATGTGGAATAAATATCATAATGTCCCTTCTAAACATACAGTAAAAAGTACAGTTTAGCTCACGTAGATCATTAACACTTATTATTATTAGACTTATTGTGTTTATTGCTATATTAGTAAATAGTTTGAAATTTTTATGCGAATTTTGTGATACATTAAATAATTTAAGTCTTAAAATACCTTCATGTACAAAACGTAAAAATGACACTTTTTTTTTCTAACTCTGAAGTTCGTGACACGGTTTATTACTTTATTAATCATGGCAGCTATCGTTCATCTGTAGTATAATTGTTGGCAGATTAAAGACTTTCAGTCAAATTACTTATTACTTATATGAATTAAATATAACAAATAAACTTTCCTTGTTTTACTATCGTGACTTTTGTTTGGTAGTTTGTACTGGCTTCACGAGTTTAAGTAACACATGAATTATCTGTCAATAGATGTAACCTAATATGTAATGGTTTTCGTAGTAGGGTTTACTGAATATTTCATATCATATGTTGTTTGTCGCAAAGTATTTGTATTCATTTTGTATTCTACTTTTTCATTTTATTCGTTGAGTATTTGTAGACGTTTGTCTAGTGTACGTGTATAAGATTACATGTAATTCTGTTAACCTTCATTCGGGCCTCAAGCTGTTGGTTGGCAGATTTATCAATAAATAAATAGCCTTCTAATTAAATATTATTGTGATATTACTTTGTAATAAGTAGAGAGTTTAACTTGATTTGCAATATTATTTCACGTTGTGAGGAAATGTTTTGACGGGACTACTAACCCCTGTACTAGAGCGACAACAAATATAGAGATTTACAAGTTGCGTTATATTGGATCGTTGTCGTCTGTAAAACATTTATATATTCAACCCGTGACTTTTATGTTGAACTTGGTGAAGCCTTTTAGATTTTTAGATTAATATTTCCATTCAATCCCCTAAAAATTGAACACCTTAGGCTATCTTTACATCGAAAAAAACATCTAATATACCTACTCGTAATATTTTAATGTTTTAAGTTTTTCGTAATGTTTTCTTTTTCTCAATTCAGAAAATGGTTTCTGTCAGAACGCAATATCAAAAAATGTGAGTGAGATCTATATACCAAACATAATTTAACGTATAAATACATGTCCTTGCTCATGCATGGTCCTCCAGCTAGTAGGCATCCATAAGTCTTCAGAAATCATAAATACCATCCACTGCCTGTTCTTGTCTCCGTAAACTGATACTGTGACATTTTAAGGTATTTGTATTTATGTGAACATCTTGAAAGACACTAATTTTTGCTTTAATATTCTGTTTCAGGTAGGTGTCTCATGGTGGTTTTACGTTCCATAACAACAGTATGACTTGTCAGTTATGAAGAACTGCGTGGAACCTGTAACTGATTGTCTCTCCAAATCTGGTATGAAGTCCCATTGTAATAAGGCCACAATTTCTGAGAAGACAGCCATATCACGTGATATAAGACTTAGTTTGACTGACCTTACACAGGTTAATGTATGTAGGATATAGTATAACGTAATATTGACTTTAAGAGACTATGTACCTTCCATGCTGAATTTATTTACATTTATTCCAGATGAAAGGATTGTAGATTACTTTATTTGAAAACAATACATTTGCGACAGAACTAAAATACTTTGCATCAAGAAGCTAAACGAACCAGCAAAGAGAGTAATTATTAATAATAATGGTATGAAACTAATGACAACATTTATTTTGGAATGAGTTGAAAACCAAATAACACATAGTACAAATTACGGGTATTAACCGCACAGAATTATACGGTTTCACTAATTTACATTGTCGGCAATTCATCTGACCCTTTCGTAATTGTATGAAAGCAATACGTCATGGGAAATCTCGTCGCCAGTTAAAAAATTAAAAAGTTGCTTGTATGAAAAATTACGGACTAAAATGCGAAATTATCATTAAATATAATGGTTTTGTTCAGCAGGATAAGATATCCCAAGATTCAGTCCAATTATTATTAATAAGTTTAAAATAAAAATAACGTCATTGACAAGACATTTACTTTAATGTATAAAGTCTCCTGGTGTTTGATAGCAATTGCCTTACTTTCACTATCGCTAGATTATCGTAAATATTAACAAAATAAATAATTAAGTAGAGATCATCCGACGTTTTCTATAGGTTAAAATAAATTTTTGGTAAGTAATGTTTTTCTTATTATAAGTTTATTTAAAAATTTAGTTATAGTAAATTGCGAATGTTCATATTGCTACGAAAGCGTGTTTTTTAGTACAAAAATGTAAATTCTATTTGCTTATTTATACATTTAAGCAAAATAGGGAATAGAAGTAATTATTTACTTCAATACTGTTTGTTTAAAGATTTTGATACGTTTTTTTTATTGCAAGTAGATGTTTTTATAATGGATAACAATACTACGTCATTGCTGCTGTCATCGATTTTAAAAAGGTGAGCAAAATTTGAAATAATTCGGATGTATGGAAGTGGGTAAAAAATTTAATTGAAAAAAAAAACATCAGATAAATCTTCTTTCATAAGAGGTACAATATCAGGTTATACCTATGAAATTAATTGTGTTGTTTTCGAATCCTACAGCGTTTAATAAGTTGGACTTCTGGAAGAGGGTGAAGTTGAATTAAAATATTACATTTCATTCAAACATGTACGTGAAGGTAATGCAAGCGTATTTTATATAATCAATTAAAATCACCTGAAATAAAAAAAAAATAACTGTTCCAATTAAGTGATTGTTATTTTTAGGCTATTTATTGCACAGCATAAATGTTAAATTCACCGCACAAATATTTTGGAACAAGTACTGTTAAACTGGGGAGAGAATAATTACTTCAGTACATTTGTAAGAAAATAACTGTACTCTATAATGCAAAAGTCTTGTTTATGACATCGAATTATTTACAAATGAAAATAAGTATGAAGAACGATAGTGCATATTACTGCGCATGGTATGCACCGCTGTTAGACGAAATGATCTTTCGGTTAACATACTAATTTTAGTGGGCACATGCAATGTATTGTGATCATTGATCAAAGTGTATGTTTTTATGATTGTGATAGGTTTATACGGCGTAACAGATTTTATTAAACTGTAGCATTAATTAGAGTAAAAAATGGCGTTGAAGATTTCGTCTGTAAAATAGGCCTACGTGTTGAAGTGAAATCTGTAAAAACCATTCAGATTTTTATATTTTGCGTGCATGTTAAATTGAGTGTTAAGCTTAACTAATATTTTAAATACCGATTTGCTCAAATGCTTAAGTTCCGTATATAAAACACGATCATACATGTAATATTGTAAAAAGTAAACTTTCTGTTAACATTTTCTGACCGTCATTTACAAGCAGTGCGGTGGTGTAATGGATACTGGGCCCGCCTTTATAAACTTGAGGTTGTAGGTTCAAATTCATTTCGGTCACTGTATTATTTATTTCACAAATTACGTAATTTTCTCTTTCACATGACAGGGCAATACTTAACAAGTGTAAGGAATATTGTTTAAAGGCAATAAGTAACAGAGTACTTCATAGGTAAAATTTTTACGTAGATTTGACAAATTTCTTTTCAGGTAAGTGTAATTTGAACGCGTTACATTCCAGCTAATGTAACAAATTCTTTACGGTATTACATTTAAAGTAACTGCTTAAATTACATGTATTCCAAAATTATAGCATTAGGAACTAAACCTTGGATCACGTTTCTTACAATACAATATTCTAATTACATTTGGTTTTGAAACAATCTACTTTATGAACTCTGCCTTCCATATAGCACGGCGAGGACAAGATTAATTACGTATTGAATAGTATAAATTGTGACCCAGTACCTGTAGAGGGCCTGCATTGACGCAGGCTCAATTAGGCTGTTTTTTCAATCCGCTGAAAACTATAATAAAAATACAAGCATTTTTACTGCCAACGAACCGCGGGAAACACATGCATAAACATTTATTTTACATTTTCTTCCTTCAGGAACATTCTTCTTCCTAGCGGTGAAAATTATTTTCTTCCAAAAACAATATCTTAAAAAGGTGTCTGAGACATATCGAATATGTCTAACACGAAAATCTTAATGCTTGTTCTCGCTATGGCTTCGATGTATGTTTAATGTCAGATTTGACTGCTTCGTACGCGGTTTAGTTTTTAATATTATTTTTATTTGCATGTTGGGAGCCAATTTTTTCGATATCGTAATTTCAGGTACAGTAACTTCGGACACATTATCCACTCTACGAATTCAACATGCAAAGCCCAATCCGAGGGCGTCTATCAACTAATCAGCATATTGACGAGCCTACATCAAAAGGATCGTCAGTCTTTTTCTCTCTCGTGCGCGCACCTCCCCCGCCCCCGTACACTCGTTGGCATGTGGTGATGTCGTTTGAAAACCTTCGCTAGGGGGGACAGGTGAATCTGTTCGGGAGGCCGTGCGTTGAAAGGCGCGTTTGCGTGTACGTGCGTATGTTTGGCCGACCTCCCCGGGGACGCATAAAGAGGAGATGCGAGCGTAGCGAGAGAGATTTGACGATGGGAGCGGGCTGTTCTTCGTCCACGTCGGCGATTTGTGGTTATGACGGGGGTCCATCGTCCTCCGAGAGAGACAGAGATGTGGGTGTTACTGTGGTCCACGCAGCATCCGTATCTGCTCGCTCGTTACGCCGACTCACAGGAGCCGGGCATGATGATACCGGACTCGGTCTCATCTCGGATTAACGACCTCTGGCAGCGTTATCTACGAGGACTGGACCGCGCCAAGGCATAACAACCCCTACCAATGTCCACACCTTTACCAAAAAATTCCTCCTCCACCTCGTCGTAAACACCATTTTTTACGCCTGCGTCCTTTATTTCGAAAACGCGTTCGCATCTGTGGTACATTACGTTTCTTCGCGCCGTGGAATCCTGATCGCACCGTTTGTCAGCAGTCCTCTCCTGGTTTTGGAATAGACTGTCCATTCACGCGCTGTTTCTTGTAGACAGCTGCAGATAAAGCCGGTGATTTTAGGTGGAATGTATTTTGCTTCAACACGTTTCAGTATCTTACGTGCACATCTGAAGTTATTACTCATGATTATTTGCAGAGGCATCGCTCATCAGACTGTAACAATAATAATAAGTATATTATAACTCTATATGTATGTGATTTGCAAATAGAACACCAAGCCGTTGAGAACACCAAGCCGTTGAGAGTTATACTCATCCAATCATCGACAATGAAGCAAAGCTGCCAGTGTGCACGTAAGGTATTTAAATAAATTGGTGAAAAATTTCTTTAATAATAATCAGTTGTTCTAGCTATGGAGGATTCTCGCTAATAAAATCGAAACGTTGTAAAAAGCACCTTCTACCTGGGGCACGGCAGTTCTAAAGATTACGCCATGCAGTCAATGAAAGGCACCTTCCAAATGCTGGCATACGAACACTCGAATTAGTAATCGGTTTAGTTGGATATTTGGCGTGATGCATATAATTCACACCGGACTGTACACCTGAGCAATATTGTCTTCAGGTGCAAGGCAATTGACTATGTTGAGTCAGTTGGATAACGTGTTATAACTGAATAGTCAATAATAAAATATATATCTATTGTTTAAAGATTGCAATACCGTTATATAAACCTTTCGTTCTTGGTGTTTCGTGTACTCTGATAATATGGTTTTTATCTTACAACAGTTTACAGGTACCGTAGAGTGAGATTACTTTGTATCCCCATAGGTAACTGTACGATAATTCTAAGATGTCCTTCATTCCAAATTATTGTTTGTTATCAAAGCTATAAACTGTGAATTTTTCAGTATTTTGCGAACGTGAAAACCTTTATTTACAACGAAATATGTTGAACGTAGCAACTCCGAGATTAGATTGAGTAACACCACTTTATGGTAATCTAAAAAGCACGAAATAATGATATGTAATAGCATGTGTTTTATGTTAGGTATATGACTAGTTACGAACCTGAACAGGTTGGTATTGACTTAGTTGTGTTTTCGCAGAAAAAAAATTATCGACAGCGGGATTCTACGGTCATATATCCGCATATAGCCGTAAACTACAGCTCTTAAATGTTTGGAATATTTACACGGCATTGAATGGTCATCAAAATACTTATTTAACGAATATGTTGCTTGCCTTCATCGGTTAAAAAATATTTGAAACACCTTATATTTCTCTCGTTTGTACAAAAAATGTACAATGTAAGATCTTTGACACTCTTATCATGTTTCTTGTATGTAGGCTTTAATATTATGTACATATCCACCAGTAATTTTAGTTTTTGAAACGAAAAGTACACAGTTAATAAATACAATTTAACACTATTTTCACTTAAAAACGAAATTTGGATCAATTTAAAAAAATATTTTATGAACGTGTAATTATGCGCCATAGAAGATGTTAGCATAATTGCACAGTAGGACACGTATATTTTTCACAAAAAAATGTCGTGTTCTGTGTTATTGATCTACATACCGCTTTTATACCGTTCGTTCGTTTCCAAGAACACGTCTGGTGATACTGACGATGAATTGCAGATAGTTACGTCTGTAGCAAGCATAGAAAACAATCAGTTTTTCTACTGTACCGTGTTGTTGGGAATATAACCCTACAGTACATCAGCAAACTAAGATCCCTGCATTCCTTCCTCCTTTAGTTCGTCATCTTAAGCAGAATCTCAATACTTTTCCACACTACCTATCTCTTTCGATAAGATGACCGGTAATTGCAGTAAATGTAATTTTGTGTAATAATAATTATACTTGTTTGAGGAAAAATGTGATTAGGATGTTATTTTGATTAATATGCATGATGTAGTAATGTCTTTGAATGTTTCTAACAATGGGACAGAAAACTTACTATTCTATTGTGTACATACGCCATTGCAGTACTTTGTTGTCCCAGAAATTTTAGAATGAGACTAACAAAAAACAGTAAGAAACAAAAAACATCTTTATTCTTTTGTGTTTGTTTTCCCTTAGTCACGTTCTAAGATTTCTAGGAACACAAAATATTGTAATGTCCATAATCGTACAGTCACGTTATACATATATACCATAATAAGCTCACCACGCGAATCCTGGGCGAAATTGGAGACGAAAATGTAAGTGGAAACATTTTGTATGACACTTTTTCATGCACACTATGGCAGCACTGTACTTAGTTGCCTCTCTGACTCCACGTTCAGGTAAAATGTTTAAAATGTTTTTTTAGTCGCGATAGCTAATTTTTTAAAACAAGAAACTATACGGTTTCGTCTGAAGAAGTCAATTAACCAGAAGCTCGTTACTTATACAATTAGCTAACACCATAGTATTTACTGCCATGAAAACTTCTGTCATCTCGGAGAAGATGATTTTAAACAATATTGCCAAACATGTTTTTGACATCTGCTCTCGTTTACGAATAAAGAAATAAGATCACTAAAATCAGTAGAAACAAGAGAGCATGGCATAAATTTGCGATAACGGATTATATACGTGTATGTGTATATATATATGTATATATATATATATATATATATATATATATATATATATATGAGTACTGCAATTCCAAAAATCGTCTAGTCCATCACCAAGGAAAAATAAGTTCTGAAGAGTTTAGTGTAGCTTTTAAATGTGCGCTGAAGTTGACGTGGTGATAGTTTCCAAAACTCGCATTATTCAATAACAGATACACTTTGAAAAACTGCTTTGGTCATGTCACAACTGGGCTCGTATTTCAGTTTTTCACGAATAGCGCAGTTTTAGTGAAAGTGGACAAGACGAGTTTTGGAACTGGACTACTCGTATATATATATATATATATATATATATATATATATATATATATATATATATAT
>PNEQ01030596.1:0-36519 GCA_003012365.1 Medauroidea extradentata
TATGTATACCATGTCACTAGTAAGCAAATAATGATGAATTATACGAACAACTTCACAAGATGTTTGTACAATTCAACGTTACTTGTTTACGTGAAAACAAGAGCACCGCTCAGTGGAAATTTCGCTGGATGAAGATGTTCCTCACATCAGCTCCACGATTATTGCGAGGGGCAGCATTCTCCACAGGAACAGGAGGCATGAACTGAACCTCGTCAATTGGAGGAGGTGGTAGAGACTCTCTACGAGCAACGGCAATGTTGTGCAACACAGCACATGCAGCGATGGCCCTGGTGGTTGTGTGGAGGCTTGTTCGTAGTCGATGACCCAAGCATGAAAAACATCGCTTCCACACCCCGAACAGCCTTTCCACAGTGTTCCTGGTCCGCTTATGTGCTGCATTGTAGCGGTTTTCTGCAGCAGTTATAGGGGCCAGCAATGGAGTGAAGATAAATGGCAACTGAGGGTAGCCATTGTCTCCCAGCAGTATTCCAGGTAGAGCGTGATTTTCAAAACGAGTCATCACTCTGCTCTTATTGAAAATCCTGGAGACGTGAGTACTGCGTGGCCACCTAGTCACAATGTCCAGGATCTGTAGGTTTGGACCTGCAACAACCTAAAAATTCAACAGACCAATGTTACTGAACAACAACAGTGAATGCGCTGACAGGTACACTTACGAACATACCAACAAATATACCTGAAAATTAAGAGACATATATCCTTTCCTATTTCGGTAGAGCTCTGCAAATTCACCGCCTGGGCTCCTAATGCCAACGTGGGTGCAATCATTGCACCCAGTTACACCAGGAAACCCACCAGTCACAGAGAACTGCCGGTAATTTTCTTGCAGTTGCTGTTGTTCAGGAAAATGCACAAACTGCAAGAGGTGCCCAGCCAATTCAGAGGATACCACCTGTTGATGAAAGGCAGTACTTGTAGAAGATTCCTCAACTTTCTATCTGTTTGTATATTAAACAGCATAATATATTTTATCATTTTTACCTTTACAATCCTGCTCACCGTCGCCTGGTTTACGCTACATAGGTCACCACAAACATTCTGCAACAAAGCAAATTTGGAATACAGTATTATACAAACATATGAACACCTGACATGTCGTAAAAACACTGTAACCAATTCATATGCTGTAAATATTAAGAACAGCTATTCAGCGTGTAACTGCCAATGTATTTATTTTGGAGGTATAGTTTATTGATAAAAAATGTTTCTATACAATTGTTTGGAGTAACTTTGTTCCACCACACTTCTTCAATTTCAAATGAAGTACCAATGATTTTAAGAAAGTGATTGTGTTCTATACAAATAACTTTGTTAATTTTGAAGTTTGCATTGTGGTTGAAGGCCACAAAACAATTATATAAAAGAAAACGCCTGGTTCAATGTTACCATTAAATGGTACAAAGTTACCCCAAATGACTGTACATGTTAGACGTAGTCCTACATAAAGAAAATGTAAAGTTTTCTAACTTTGAAATTTACCATTTTTCATCAGGTTATATTATATTGGTTATGTTAGGTTACTTTGGGTTAGATTTAGTTATTTTATCATTAAGGTTTCCCTTTTTGTTACATAAGGTAAGGTTAGGGTACCAAACCTTACTTAAGGTGATGTCACCAAACATTACCCAAACATCTATAGAAACATTTTTCAACAGTAAACTATACCTCCAAAATTAATAGTTTGCTCGGTACACAACAAGTTGTGATTCTTAATGTTTATCTAATTAATGCATCTAATGAAGTCAGAGAGGAAAAGTGGCAGAGGCAGTGTCCAAATACGATAGGCTACATCAGGAGTGCTGCAGGGAAATGTGATGGGACATCTGCTAGTCACTATAATGGTGAATTGCATACAATTCTGAAATGCAGGTAAAATGAGACTGTTTGCAGATGACTTTGTACTGCAGTATATACAGAAGCAGACAGTGGAATCAACTTGCATGAGGATATTGATAGGTTGTGGTCTTGGACAGAGGAGAATATAATGAAGATTAATGTGTGTAAATACAAGTTGGCGAGGTTTACTATGAAGAGAGTGGTGAGTAGAGAGGTATACAGATGGGATGGGCAGGTGGCAGGTGGACAATGGTTAAAAAGGCATTAGAACTGCTCGGGAGGGTGTTTAAGGTGAAGTGAGGTAAAAGGCATACTGTACAATGGTTCACCCAATATTGGAATATGTTGCTGTGGAGTGGGATCCGACAGAGAAGGTACAGGTGCAAAAGCTGGAGAAGGTGTAGAGAAGGACAGCGAGATGGGTGATGAACGAATGGAAAAGGCACGGTCAGGCTGGTGAGGAGGAAAGGGACTTTAGGCCTAGCATGATGATGAAGGAATTGGGATGGAGACTGCTGAGAGATAGAAGGAGAATCGAAAGACTCGTCAGGTTATATTAGGTGATGAACGGAGAGTGGGACGGTGCTGTTTGGCCTGCAAGTGAAATAAGAGAACTTTTAAGCATAAAGAAAACAACAGCGAAATAATTCAGAGGGTGTGGAGAATAACGGAGACAGGAAGATGGGCAATGCTGGTGAGGACGGTGAGGGAGTGGAAGGCACTGTGGGAGGAATTAGCAGCTGTGAAGGGGGGTTGGAAGGTTTACAAGGGGATTGGGGGGATTGGAGGATTGGTGTTATGGGGATGGGGAGGATTGCTCGCCATCGGGCGTTGGCCCAATTGCAACTGTAAACTTATGAATAATATAATTAACATTGATACAAAGTTAATCAGCTAATGATCTTCAATATTGTGCATAACCCTTTCTTAATAAATAAATTATCAATACTATATACATTTATGTCTTCCATCATCATAAGGTGCTAATTACTTAAATTTGTGGTAACTATTTTAATGAGAATTGATGATTCAAATTACATCGCACATGTACGATTAAATGCCCTAAAATGTTAAAAAATACTGACATTACTTTTAAACAACGCAAAGTACAAAACTATACATTAAATTTTTTATTAATTTCCGAATGATGACAGAACTTAGGGCTTAGTACCATCTTGTTTCTTGGCAACTATTTAAGATGGTAACCAAATACAACTGTTACCTTAGCTTGTTTGGTACGTACCTGGAAACTATTGCTCCCATAAAATCGCAACGCGATTACAACCTTCATGAGAGGTGGCACAGGCAATCCTCTCCTATCTCTGTTGTCGGCAGCAACAAGAGGTACAATTGTTCCCAGCACGGTCTCCTTCGTGAAACGAAAACGTTTCACAAACTTCATGTCCGAAAAAAATTCGCATGGATTTTGGCCATCGCGCAAATACCGACGAGGACGTACATTTCGTTGTTCAAGGTTTTCAACTCGTTCAACTAATTCCAAGTGATCTTCGTCGAATAACCTCGGCACGTCGTACTCCATCAAGCAAGAATGTAGCTAAACTGTTTGTTTACATATGAGACTACCGCATCAATAATTTAGATGTTAAAATATGAGAAGAAAATTTTTCGACAACATGATAATAATAAATCTTCATTAGTTACACACAGCACACAACCGAATTGTTCTGTAAATAATTGTTATGAATAATTAAAGTCGGCTTTTTTTTTTAGAATATCGTCAGCCATCTTGTTTAAGGAAGCTAAAAGGCTAGCTCTAGGCTGCCTTAATTCTCACTGCTTCCTTTTCTTAAATTTAAGGTCGCCTTCTTCAAGGAGTGATTAAGGCCGGTAATTATAAACGTCTTTTCGAAGTACTACCAATCTCCCTCCACCCAAATCTGATGTTTTGCACATTATAGACCTCTTTCAGAGAGCGGTGGATAGCCGGCGAACCACCATTCGCCACCAAGTTTCCACTTTTTGGGAGATTGCAGGTGAATAACGGCCAGACCTCATTCGGCGAATCACCAGCTGTTCTCTAGAGACCAGCTATGAAACATGGCGAGGAATTTTAACGAATTCATGTGGCACATGGATGAAGTTGTCAGCTATTATGAATAAATAGACGACCAACGACATGCGCGACTACCCAAAATATATATTAGGGGCATGGAAGATCCCTTTTCAACTGCAGTTCATCTCTGCGCGATAAATCGCAAGCATTACATTCTGCAGTGATTTTCTTCCACATTTCCTTTTCTTGTAATTGGACACGGAGTCAGTTTTCTTATTTGTAGTTATGTTTTGTATTTTTTATCAGGTAAAAAAAAATTGCTTTTTCTTTAGGAGTGTATCGCACTTTCGAATTTTTTTTATCTTCCATAGCCAAACTTTTCCGTGGCTTCCTTCAGTCACTTCGAATATCTCACGTGTGCCCCACTACAAAGAGAACAAAATTGTTTACAGACAAGGAAAACAAAATCGAAACGATTTTGTTTTTAAAGTTAGGTGTGTTCATAACAGTGCACTTGAGTATATGTTCGCTGCTAAAAATGAGGCTGTGTTGCCAAATTTTATGAAGGAGAACCATCCAACTCCCATTCAGCCGGCGATCTCCTGGCGATCCATCGGCAGACAACTATAGTGTAGGAAGGGTGGAAGACCGTCAGCGAACTGCTACGCGAATAAAGACTGGGGCTTGCCAGCAAGCCTTCGGAGGACGTTTATAATTACGGCCCTAAGGAAGGTTCTTGCATTGTAATTAAGGCTTCCTTTTTGATTTAAGGCCGCCTTATTCTAAAAGGGAGGTCTCTGCATACTGCCCAATGTTTCAACCTACAACTAGCGCTCGAAGTTCGCAAGCCACCGCGAGCTTCACTAAAGCTGGTTTTACACGACGTAATTTATTTCTCGCACAGCTCATTGCACGCAATCGCTCGTGCGATAATTGCATGCAATCTCTCATAGGCCATTTTACACAGTGCAATTTCCCCAAGCAATATAAATGCAATTTGTTTTTTCCCGCCAAAAGTTTAGAACACATGGATAACCTAAAATCACATGATATAGGCTACACTTGCCGTGATGGAAATGTTATCTGGCGAAAATTAAAATAATTGTGAACCATGTAGGAACTTGGGTTTTTTATCTCTTCAGTGGCACAGTAGTCTTTTCCCGGACTACCGATACAGACGCGGCCACCGCCTTTAATATATTCTCGCATAAATGTTTGTTGTGATAATTTAGTGATTTTGTATTATGGTGCGCAAAAAAACACTCTGGTGTTAATTCCATGTTTGTATGGTGTTTGTTGTTTTTGTTTATACTCATAACTACTTGCATACATGTACTTCAGAGAATGGCCAATCACATTGCTTGTTCCACGCAACTTACATCGAAATATAGAGCATGTTCTGTTTGCCGAGATTGCACCGCCGCTTGCATCGCATGTGAGGTTCCGAGAATTGTGTGTCTGAGCTGCAATGCAATATCAGCATATTGCGTGGAAATTGCATGCACATTGCGTCGTGTAAAACCAGCTTAAGCGCACACTGCCAAGCATTGCGAAAGATAGGCAGTTTCCAGCACGGCCATGTTGCCAGATCTTACTATATGACCCTATATAGGCGTATTTTAGCGGTTGAATTGGTAGCTGTACCTGTGAACAGAGCATTTTATTGCTCCTGTTTACAAGAGTGTTTGCAAACATGCTGCGACCAGGCTGAGAGTGTTTGCACGTTTCTGGCAACCGAGGCAGGAGGACGGTTACAGGGTTTGTTCACAGGATGTTTACCTTTTTTTTTTTTCCTGATTTGTTTGGAACAAATCTGAAACCAAAACAAACTGTATTTATGTGAAATATGGACGAAACTTAAGTTATTTTAAAATAAAATGATGCAATATTAATTTTTCATTACGTACTGGTGCATAATTACATTTATTTCTACAATTTATTATGTTTTACATGTAAAAAAATTGTGAAAGTAGTCTATTTTGCAATAAACGTATTCTTGAAGAAGTGTTTTCCTTTATACGGTCCAATTCTATTTCTGATAAGACAATAGTAAGTACACAATTTCGTAACTCCATGGTGGTAGCAATTTAGGTTCACTGAATATAGCATTTTAGCGATTTCTTGTAAATGCAAACAGATTCGGCAAACGCTTGCTAACAGATTGTGACCAATTCAACCGCTTAAATACGTCTTATATCTCGTTGATATGACCAGACCATGTCCTACATCAATGATTGTCACCCCTTGTTGAATGTTATCCATGACGTTATGTTCTGTCAAAATTTGAGGTGTTTTTTTGGTCAGCTGGTTGGTAGGGAAGTACAGTAATAATTTGTCCTTTCCGAAAGATGTCCGATGATTTAGACGAAAGGTATAGTACTTTTTAATTTGGCGCTTTTGTTCTTAATATCTTATCGATTGAGCTTTGCCCTTAATAGAATACTGAACCGGAAATACTGTGTAAGTATAAGTTATATCTGTGCAGCATACATTTTTTATGGGCCTATATTTATTGACATTAATGTTTTTCTGAGCTCGTTACTTCAGATATAGTAGTAAAGCTAAGGTATGGGAAATTGTGTACTTTTAAGTTTGTGTGTTGGTTAGATATCTATGAGTAACTAAATATTTCACAGATCTCTGGATGAGGGTAAGTTACCACAATATTGGAAGGAAGCAGTGGTGGTCACAGTTCTCAAGCAGGGGAAGGCCTGGCAGCTACAGACCAGTGAGTCTTACTTCAGGGGCGTAGGTAGCCAATATTTGTTTTTTTTTTTTTTTTTGGGAGGGGTCCCTGTGACTTGGGACAGTTATTATAACACCAATCCCCCTTCCCCATAGTCCGCGGGGGCGGGTGGGTGGGGGTCTGGAGCCTCCCTTGGAAAACTGTGGATTTTAAATATGCAAAATGGGGTTATTGGTTAATATTAAGAGATACTACTCATCATGTACCGGCCAAACTATTGATTTTAGACATATAGTTTGCTGATGCAAAATGTTTCCAGTGATGTTCTTCTAAGTAGACCTATGTAAAAAAAAAATTTGGTAGGTTAGGTTAGCTTAGGTAAAGTAAGGTTACTTAACCTAACCTAATCTACATTAACCTGATCTAACTTAACTTAACCTAACGTAACATAAGGTAAGATTGTAATCCTTATCCTAGCAATGCTAAAACTTAAATATCCAAGACCTGTTTTCTCAGGAGCTATTAAACGTACATTGATGCACATTTTGCAGTGTTTTGTTTGATTATTGTGGATGCGGCTGATCTACAATGAGGTTATAATTTTTAGTCAGAGGTTATTTACAATTTTTTTTCTTACTTTTAATTTTACATAAGTTTTTGAAAACAAAAACTTGTATAATTAAAAATAATATTAATTAAGTACTAGTCAACACAGTTAGATTTACAATGACTGCAAGTTTGATTAAAATTGCTCGAATAGTTTCCGAGATAATGGGATAAATGTATATAATAAACGCTTTTCTAGTAAAACAGCTTCATAGTTGTACATACAATTATTTACAGTTACCCTAACCTAGCAATTATAAAACACATTCAAGACCCAATTTCTCAGGAACTACTGAACGTACATGGATGAGAGTTTTACAGTGTTTTGTGTGATTATAATGGATGCTGCTGATCTACAATAATGTTTTCTTCATTTTTTCAAATTTTTATGATATTAGAAAACTTAAAATTGACATATAACTCAAGATGTAGCCTATTCAATAAAATATTCTAAAATTTCAGCAATGTTAGATTTACAATATCTTCAAGTTTGATGAAAATTGCGGTAATAGTTCGAGAGACGGTTGAATGTACATAATTTTTTTTGTAAGCAGTGTCAAAAATGTCCATCTAGTTTTCTGAGCTTCATGTTTTATCTAATATTTATGATATTTTACAGAAACACATGTTTATGCTCTAAAAGCAACCTGCCCCATATTCTGACTGTTCATCTTCTAGGCCCAGGCGCTTTCTTTGTTTCTTCTTTCTTGCCTCCTTCGTCATCTGGTGAGCAGCGTACTCAGCTTTAGTCACACACAGTTTGTCAAGTTCTTGCAGAATATTGGCAGTGTTGGTTCCTACCGGTATACCTAGTTGTAACACTTTTATTCGGGAAGCGTTACCATCATTCCATGTGATAACAGCATCACAGACTCCAAGTTGTAGGGCTCTATATCCAACAAGTACATTTTTTGGAATACGTGTCCACACTGTATTGTTGAACGCTTCCTTCACGTTTTGAGTCTTGCCATGTAGACATTTTCTCAAAAGGTCAGGTTTTGCTAGATCCCTATAAATAGGTTTTATTTGCTCCATGACAGCTTCAGGAATAGAGCGTTTGTGTGTTAACTCATCAAGGATGCCAGCTTCTTCAGCCTGTCTGTATTTACACCATGTGTCGGGTGGAGGTGGACAAAGGTAATGACATGGTTTCTCATCTTTTGAAATTTTATAGAAGAAGGTGGCCCATACAGCTTTTTTCTTTGCCTCTAAGCTGTCTGTATTTTCTCTGGTGGCATTTCCATAATATTCCTGAAGTTCATCAATAATTTTGTCTGTCAGTCTTCCTGCATTCTTTATAGATTTACCATCTGATAGTTTAGTGCAACCAAGCTGACTTTTCTGTTTACACAGTCTTGTCCCTATTCTCTTCTTCACATGCCCCACACATTCTAATTTAGTTATTGGAACATCATATGGTTGACTTTTGCAAACGCCAATGAAGGATTTACTGTCTCCATCCCCCAAGTAATCAGTATATCGTACTCCTCGCTGTGCCTCTGATCTATGGAAAACTGCTAAGGCCGCAGCTACTTCTATCCCACCACTTGATCCCTCATAATTCTTGACACATGCAGGCTTATAAAGTGCTAACATTTCTTCTTTTGCACCAGCTACTGTACACCCTTGACAATATTTTGTGTGAACTTGAAAATCGATCACTTTACCTGTGTCGATGCTTGTAGCTGTCGAACAAGCATTCTTTGATGTATGGTCCTCTTTTGCCAGCTCCCATCAGAAGCAATTCCAATATCTTTCCTCCCATTTTCACTGATTCTTGCAGCTTCATTAGCAGCAGCTTTCATGGAATCTTCTGCAACATTCTGTACAGCCTCCCCTATAATATTTGTGTATCTGGTACATTTTGTAGGAGGGTTAGGTAAATTCATTATACATCTGAGTCCATAAACGAGCCGTACATTATTTTCATATATATCACTCTTGGAACATTATTCAGAAGTGAAAAAAAAATTTTTCATCATTACAGTTGTGACATACAGTTTTCAACTTGCACACTAGGCCTATACCAATTCTTGCATTTGAGTCTTCATCCAGTGTTATCTGATCACCCCACAACTTAATACACAGTTTCACTAAATACTGCTTGTAAAATAATTGTATCTATTATTATATTATTACGTACACTATTTTTGTGGTTTCCTTCCTCATCAATACTTACATTGGTTTGTAGCTTCCTCTTAGAAGCACAGCAGTTTCTGTTGCAGGTGTGTCATTAGTAACAGTATCTTAATTTTCCACGACAGGTAAAGGCGCTGTTCTGTAGAATCTATTTCCCTTGTTCCTACGTTTTTTGAATATACCTTTTGGTTTTGTCATTGTGCGAAATTCAGGACAATTAATAGCAACATGCAAACAATGAACTGTTTGTTGTTTGCAAAAACATGCACACGCTAAATATAAAAAGTTGAGGCGGCACGGGCCCATTAAACGGGGCGCATTACAAACACTGAGGCACAGATGATAAAGTCTAAATTTCAATGGGCGCAATAGTTATTTATAGGGCGTAGTACAATAAATAGTGGCTGAGTTGAAAGTCCAAACACAATCTTCGAGGGTTCTAGGAAGGGCGTGCTGTCCCAGCACAACCCCCTACCCAAAAGTCCAGTGTAGGTAAACAACAATTCTTCAGCTCGCAATCACTCCAGAGAAGAAATCAAATGCTCAGCATCTCCCATTTGGTCCATCCCATCCCAGGGATAAAACCAGTAGACAGCCCAACAACCAACAGCACCGCCTCCAGCCGCCGAATAAGGATCCCCAGTCGTAGAGTCACTGTACAAGGAGGGAGATGAAAGGACATTGTCTGACCGCCAGCGTTTGGAGACACCCATGCAAATTAAAATCAAAGCATTAGCACCCTTTAATGACAAAACAATCCCTGAAATAAGAATTGCGATTAAACAAATTCAATACAATCAGAAAATTTGAGCTTAAGTTTGTGCGCTATAAACAAAACATCACCATGATAATGAACGGATGCTCCTGTTTCTTAGGTTGGATTATTTTGGGGTTTGTGTTTCTTTAGTTTCTGTCGTAGGGTTTTTCTGGGTTTTGAGTTTCTGGGGCCTAGTGCAGTGTGTCTGTTTGGCCCTCTTGGACGGGACCCCGAGGCTGGCTTCGGCCGCCTCTTAGTGTGAGAGGTGTCGCCCCGGTTGACGGTCCCTTAGCCTCCCCTTCCCCGCCGGACCTTCCGCTCCACTGGCCTAGGAGAGATGAACCTGGGGGGAGGTGAGGGGTTAAGTTCCGCCGGGCGGCCATAGGGGCGCTGGCGAGGTGGGCGAGCCGTGGTGTCACGGCGCGTGAAGATAGGAGTCACTCTCTGGTTGGAAGCCGAGCAATCAACATCCTGAGCTCTGGGGACGAGGCATGTGCCTTGGTAGGCTGTAAATCTCTCATAGAAGGATGGATGCGCCAGCGGCTCGCGCTATTGTTCTGAAAGAGGACATAAGGCTGTATTTTGTGCTCCGTGAGTGGTCAAGGAATTCGGTGAGTTGCCGTTTCCGTTCCCTCATCGCCGACCCCGAGTTTGGGTAACTGGGGCGTGTCGGCAGCTGGGCTTTTAATGGCCTTAGTGAGGGCACTGTAGTGTGTGGACTGCACGCAATTGGCGTAACTTCGCATTCGGGATGCAACAGGGGGATATCTTTGCCCGACTGTTAACTTAACGAAATTATTGCCGCATGTTTGGAAGGAAATGTCGAGAGCAACAGTGAAACGAGTGAATGGTTATTTAACGAAGCCCACGAGTCGAATGGGGAAGATCGTCAGAGTGGATTCTTGTGCACTTGTACATTAGGCTCATCAGTAATTTGAGAGATTGTTTGCGCATTGTGAATCAGATTGTACTTTCATCAGTGTGTGTGTAAACTTAATGGCATGTAGCGGATACGTATGTGAACCCTCATTTGTATGTGAATCGTATCTCGAAGTTGTTAATACATGAGCTTTAAATTATGTTGTGTTTTTCATTGCTCACGAACGATGTGTTGAAACCCTGGTCACTAAATTGCTATAAGCATCGGTTAGTTGACGTGGTTTATACTTGCCCGTTGTTGAGTTTGAGCTGTGGGAGCTGGTATTTTGTAAGGCCTTCAGCCTCTGGGAGTTGTCTCAAGTGAGGTCGGCTCAATTTCACTGCGCCACTCTGCTGCCTTCTGGGACAAGTGGCAGGATTAAAATAAGACAATCGTTCTTGAGCAAGGGAATGTTAGTGTCATTCAGGTTTTTTGTATTGGGCTGTTTGTTTACGGCACTTGAAATTCACGGCACATCTACGTCCCTAAGTATGTCTGCGCAGTTGGATTTTTTGTATCTTTTGGGGCAGGCCGACTTGGTTATTTATTTAAGTGAACGGGGCCTCGTAGTGGCGGAAGATGAAACCGCCGTAGAGTTACGTCAAAGGGCTATCACATGGTTCAGAGAGGAGGAAGAGAGGCGGAAAGATATAGCGCGGGTAGATAAGGTACTTGCCAGGGAAGATAATAAGAGATGTACCAGAGATTTGGTCAAGACGTTGCCTTGCGTTGACAGCTGGGAAGTGGAGCCCATCCTAGATTTTTTGATTAAATTATTGAGAATAACAGACTTAAATCAGGTTCCCGAAAAAAGCTTATTGGCCGGTTTAGCAATCAAATGCGTAGGACCCTTGGCGGAGGTGTTGGCAGATGTTCTGTCAAGTGAGAACTACTGCAGTGTGGAGAGTTTTCACAGGGGCGTGTTAGATCGAATGTGTCCTGCAGGAGTCCGTTTCAGGTGCGTCAAACGACATATAGAACGTTTTCAAAGGCCCGACGAAACCTTTATTGCCTTTCTAGAGTCTGTTGTGAACTATAGCAGGACCTTGGGGGAAATGAGAGAAGAAAGGGATTTGATCACCTTGATTATGGAAAACATCTCTTCTAAGACAAGGGCCGAATGTAATTTGTGCCAGTACCCGACGTCGTTGTCGGAATTAAAAAAGTTGGCTGTTAACATCCAGGGTCGTGGGGAAACACAGTGAGAATATTTCAAGGAATTTTCCTTGGATGACAAGGGTTCGGGAGGTAACAAGGGATATAATCACGATCGCATGATGTAGTCGAGGCGCGGGAGCATGAGGAATTGCTTGAGCCGAGGGAGAAAGAAAACCAGAGGAGAGTAGGAAGGTGCGCCAATTGTGGCGGGAGGGGCCATTGGGTGGCTGAATGCAAGAAGGCCAGACTTAACGTGCAAGAATGCCGATTCTTGAAATGTAATAAAATTGGACATCTGAGGGGACAGTGTCCGGGAAATGAGCAAGGGCGGGAGGGAGCCGCGACCTCGTAGCCTTTGTACACCGGTAGTCGCGCAGAGATAAGCACGCATATAAGGGAAAAATGTGAATGAATGGGCGTTGGTAAATTCGGGAGCCACGAGAAGTTTAATAAGTTGGGATTTTTGGGAGCGCCTCATGAGAGTAGACGCGACCTTAAGGGGCGAGTTGAGAAGGGATGACATGCTTAGTTTTGTTACGGCCGACGGATCAGAGCTGACTTGCGAAGGCTTGGTAAAATTGCATTGCAAAATAGCTGGATTTTCATGGAATTTTATTTTCGTAGTAGTCAAAGGACTGAGTGTCGATTCGGTGCTAGGTTTGGATTTTTTGGGCAGGGTGCAAGCGAAGGTAGATTTTAGGAGGGGCACCTTAACTTTTGATTTTCTTCCTGATGTCCAAATAACTTTAGAATGCCGAAACATTGTGAAAATATATTCTGTTACAGAAGAAGGAGCTAGCCGAGAGCGTGACGTGCAAAACATTTTACAGGATTATAACGATGTGATTACCGAGAAAATTGGGAAATGTGATATTCTCCCTTATCAGTTCCATCTTTCTGATAAAACTCCTTTTAGGAGTAGGCCGTTTCAGTGTTCTCCTGTTAAACTGGAATGTTACCGGAATAAAATAGAAAAGCTATTAAAAGCAGGGGTGGTAGTCCTGTCTACCTCGGAATTTTCGTCACCCGGGTTTTTAATCAGTAAGCCGGGCGGTAAAGATTTTAGATTAGTAGTGAATCACGCAAAGTTGAATGAGAGAGTGCCGGTAGACCCTTTCCCGTTACCCACTGTGGAAGCAGCCTTACAGCATTTGGGGTGGGCTAAGTATTTCACAATGCTGGATTTAAATAGCAGTTTTTATCAAATCTTATTACAAGAGGAATGCAGGAAATATACAGCTTTCAGCACCCCTTGGGCGCAGTTCGAATTCACACAAATACCAATGGGAAGTAATTTTGGCAGCCAGGCATTGAGTAGTGTGTTAAACGAGGTTTTGAAGGATTTCGAATTCAAGTACGTACTTCACTATATAGATGACATGATTATCTATAGCGAGAGTTGGGAAGAACATCTGCAGCACATAAGAGCGGTGCTAGACGCACTATGTGCGGCAGGGCTGACGATTAACCCTTCAAAAGTGGAGATGGGAAAGAAGTATGTTAAATTCCTGGGGTACGTGATAGGAGGAGGAAAGCTTATGGTAAACACGGAAAAGGTTAAGCCGATTCTAGAATTCCCGCAACCAACAACGGTGAGAGGCGTGCAAAAGTTTATGGGAATAGTAGGGTATTATGCTAGATTTTTGCCTAGCTTATCTGATATCGCCGAGCTGTTAAATAGGCTTAAAAGGAAAGGCGTGAAGTTTGAGTGGGGGGAGGAGCAGAGAAAGGCTTTTAAAATTTTGAAGCCCCTGCTGTGCGAGGAGCCCGTGTTGTGTTTGCCGAATTTCAGGAAGCCCTTTAATCTTCATGTAGACGCCTCAGCGCTTGCGCTGGGAGCCGTGTTGAGTCAGGATGTGTTCGGTAGGGAACCGTTTCACCCCGTAGCGTATGCTAGTAGAGTGCTTAGCGAAGCGGAAAGAAGGCTCAGTGCCTATGAAAAGGAATGTTTGGCTTGCCTGTTCGGCATGGAACGTTTTCAAAGTTTCCTTGAAGGTACGGAATTTAATCTATACACTGACAACCAGGCCTTGTCGTGGATTTTGGGTCATCCCCATCAGTTAGGGAAGTTGGGGCGATGGGTCTTGAGATTGAATCGGTTTCGGTTTAAAATACATCACGTCCGCGGAGTAGCTAATCCCATCGCTGACGCTCTCTCTAGAATGTTCGAGCCTCTGCACGAGGGTAACCTCGTGGGTTCGCTGTTGTCATCGCTGGAAGCGTTTTTGTCGATTAAGGAACACCAGGCAGCAGATACTGATTGTAAGATTCTTAAGGCAGGTTTGAGCACCGGTGTTCAGTTCCCCTATGTCTTGGATAACGGGATATTTTACTATGTGGAGAAGGGTGGGAAAAGGAAGGTGTTGGTGCCCGAAGCCGTTCGTGGGATGATTCTGCGCTACTGTCATGATCAGCCGGTAGGAGGCCACCTGGGGTTGGTAAGAACTAAGGAAAAGATTAGGCAAGATTTTTATTGGCCGGGAATGAGTAGTGATATTAAGGGGTTCGTAAGAACGTGTGAAAAGTGTCAAATGTTTAAGGCACCCAAAAACACTAAGCTGGGACTTTATGCGGCCGAAGAACCCACTATTCCGTGGGCGAAGGTGCATATTGACATCTTTGGACCGTTGGTTCGTTCCAAGAAGGGCCATATAGTGCTACTAGTGGTATTGGATATTTTTTCTAAATTCACCTTTATATTGCCGATTAAGAGTATGAAGGCACGGGCCCTTACAGAAGTATTAGTTAACCAGGTGTGGAAGATGTTTGGGGCACCGGCTGAGCTAATTAGCGATAACGCTACTTGCTTTGCAGGCAACAAATTTAAAATTATGTCCAGTGAGTGGGGCATTAATTATTCCTTTAGCAGTCCCCGCACTTTCCACAAGGAAATATGGTGGAACGTGTGAACTGCAATCTTAAGTCTGCCTTAGGGATATTCAGCGATCCTGTGCACAAAGAGTGGGACGTGCAGATCCCTTGGGTCAACTTGGGGTTTAATGATGCACTACACGAGAGTACTGGAGAAAATCCTGCACAGGTGTTCTTGGGCAGGCGTGTGTCACACCCCTTGCTTAATATCTGGGGTATACCTCCCTTAGATTCGAGACACACCGAGCCGCAACGCAAGGTATTGTTATTTAGGGTCAAGGAGCGTTTAGTGAAAGCACAAACCTTAGGGGCTCGCAGGTATAATGTGGGTAGGAGTCCAAACCCCTTTAAAGTGGGAGATAAGGTTTTGTGTAGGAGCTTTCGCCTCTCGGACCTCGCGTTTAAAATCTCGGCTAAGCTTTTGCCTCGGTACGAAGGTCCGTACGTGTTGCAGAAATGCTTAGGGGAAAACACTTGGATGATGCATAAGGAAAGTAATCCATTTGAAGTTGTATAATGCCCGACCTTGAGAGTCATGTGATTGTTTTAATGTGTTAGTGTATCACTGGCCAGTGTAGTGTATTGTTTGTTTAGTGTCTAAAATGGTATTGAAGTGTAAATGGAATTCCACATCTACCTCATAGTTAATAGTGATATGCGCGCAGAAGTCTAGTCATGTGTGGTAATATGTATTGTGTTTTAAGGGTATTTATCTATTTGTTATTTAGTGTTATTTATTGAAGGAATGCTTTAAAAGAGTAGTGAGGATTTTCTTAGTATTTTGGCATCACATATATTATGAGAGCAGTGGGCTCGTTTATTGTGTTTTGGTTGTGAAATTTAAATAATCTAGTGTATCTAGTTTGATGTGAGTCGTGCGCACGACCAGGTATGCTCTTGTGATATATTAGTATTTTATATTAGCTTGTGTACTCCATCTTATATGTATTGGTATGCTGATTTTGGGGAGTGATCTCAATGATTAATGTGTTTCTACATTTTATAGAGTTAGTGTGTATTGTTAGTTGCTCACTGAGTGACAGGTGATTGTAAGGTTTGATACTGCAGTGTGTCTTGCAATGTGTGTATTTGGTCTAGTCTCGTGGGCTTGGTTTGTGGAGGGGTGTATGAATGGTGTTAGTTGAGTTTGATCTCCGGGTGTTGGGGTTGATAGGGCGGGGGGTTGAACGGACGCTCGTGTTTGTTAGGTCGGATTATTTTGGGGTTTGTGTTTCTTTAGTTTCTGTTGTAGGGTTTTTCTGGGTTTTGAGTTTCTGGGGCCTAGTGCAGTGTGTCTGTTTGGCCCTCTTGGACGGGACCCCGAGGCTGGCTTCGGCCGCCTCTTAGTGTGAGAGGTGTCGCCCCGGTTAACGGTGCCTTAGCCTCCCCTTCTCCGCTGGGACCTTCCGCTCCACTGGCCATGGAGAGGGGTGACCTGGGGGGAGGGAGGGGGCCGAGTTCCGCCGGCCGGCAGCAGGGGCGCAGGCGAGCCGCGGTGTCGCGGCACGTGGAGAGAGGAGTCACTCTCTGGTTGGAAGCTGAGCAATCAACATCGTGAGCTCTGGGGACGAGGCATGTGCCTTGGTAGGCTGTAAATCTCTCATCGAAGGATGGATGCGCCAGCGACGAAAAGTACGTGAGCGTGGCTCGCGCTATTGTTCTGAAAGAGGACATAAGGCTGTCTTTTCTGCTCCGTGAGTGGTCAAGGAATTCTGTGAGTTGCCGTTTCCGTATGGAGACATGTTCCCTCATTGCCGACCCCGAGTTTGGGTAACTGGGGCGCGTCGGCAGCTGGGCGTTTAATGGCCTTAGTGAGGGCACTGTAGTGTGTGAACTGCACGCAGTTGGCGTAACTTCGCATTCGGGATGCAACAGGGGGATATCTTTGCCCGACTGTTTAACTTTACGAAATTATTGCCGCATGTTTGGGAGGAAATGTCGGGAGCATCAGTGAAATGAGTGAGTGATTATTTAACGAAGCCCGCAAGTCGAATGAGGAAGATCGTCACAGTGGATTCTTGTGCACTTATACATTAGGCTCATCAGTAATTTGAGAGATTGTTTGCGCATTGTGAATCAGATTGTACTTTCATCAGTGTGTGTGTAAACTTAATGGCATGTAGCGGACACGTATGTGAACCCTTCATTTGTATGTGAATCGTATCTCGAAGTTGTTAATACACGAGCTATAATTATGTTGTGTTTTTCATTGCTCACGAACGATGTGTTGAAAACCCTGGTCACTAAATTGCTATAAGCATCAGTTAGTTGACGTGGTTTATACTTGCCCCTTGTTGAGTTTGAGCTGTGGGAGCTGGTATTTTGTAAGGCCTTCAGCCTCTGGGAGTTGTCTCAAGTGAGGTCGGCTCAATAAGAATATTATGACAAATATAAAATCTTAAAAAAATAACGACATAGTAAACGCTTTAATAAAATAAGTGTTTATAATAATTGCATCAATTAGAACGTAATAGCACCATAAGGTAGATATTATAATCATATTACACATAATTTATATAAAATATAACCATGCGTATAATACCTGAGTGAGATTAAATAGTTCCGTATAAAATTATTACAACAATTACAGTAAAATATTATATTTGAGGCGCGCTCATAACAACTGATAAATACACCTTGGCATTCCAATAATAGAGAAATATGACCAACACATAACATTAACACAGACACAAACACAGGGCTCACATATAACACATAACCAAACGCAACTATGCACACCAACAATTAACTAACACAAACAATACAAATTTAACACCCGCACACTCGCCGGCGCACTACAACACTAACGGTTGAACACGCACTAGATGAATCCTCGCAGATCTTGTTGACATACCTGCGATGGTAATTCCTACAACAAAATCATCGCTATCTGGTGAGTCAGGAGCATGTTTGAGGTGGGAAACGTGGGCCTTGCGAGCCACGCGTCCTGAATCGGGTTACACAAGAAGAACTGTGTTTGGACCAAGAAGGCGTGAAATCCGGAACAGGCTGGCAAAGGAAGCATCAACTTACCGCTACGTTCTTCCGTCTGTGACGGAAGCTGAAACTATCTGTAGAACACCAACTTTCCTACCGTGTAGTCACCAGCGACGCTGCGAGATTTAACTTTGGCTTGCGGGTGATCCCTGGCCTCTGCCAGGTTGCCCAACCCCTCCGCACATAGGAGCTCCCTCTTAACATCCGAGAGTGGCGCAGATAGAGGTGGCACACCCCAGACATTCAGTAGAGGGTGAATCAGGTCCCAATCAAGCAGAACTTGGCCAGGTATCTTCTTTGTGGCCCCATGGACCAAAGAATTGAACCGAATAGTGACAAGGTCATGATCTTCATCCCATCCTTTCTGCTGGTCGTGGTACAGAGCCGCCAAGGTCGTCTTAATGTTGCGGTTGAACTGTTCGACCTGGTTCCCACACGCATAATAGGGGCTAGATGTATAATGATGAACACTTGACCTGAAACACATGTCTCGGAGAAACGCTGAACAGAAATAAGAGGCATTATATTTACCGATGGGCCAAACACCGACCAAACTCTCTCGGTAAGTCGTCGCTCAATAACAACACTGGTGACACTACGGATCACAATAAGAATAAAGAACTTGCTAAGTACGTCCAAGATGATGAGAATGTACAGATTCCCCTTGTTTGACCGTACCAACGAACCAAACACGTCACAATGTAGAGTCTCCCAACTATGGGACACCTGATGAACGGTGTACAATACATCATTCGTATTGCACTGAGACTTGGCCCTCATACAAACATCACGATCGTTAACGAAATTTCTAACCTCCTTGTCCAAACTCTGCCAAGAGAACCTAACCCCTAACCTCCTCAAGGTACCCTCACGGCCTAAACGAGCCTGAAAGGCGAAGCATGATAGTAATTCAACAACTCGAGCTGACTCGACTTGGGCACAAACAAACGACACGCACCTCATTGCCCCACACAATACAGCAAATCAATGACTCGGTAGGGAACATTTTCCCCACGATCGATACTGTCAAAAATAGAACTGCATTCTTCGTCTGCCTATTGAGCCTGCTGTAGTTGGACATAGAACAAAGGATGGGTGGTAAAAGCAGCAAACTGCGCTGACAGTTCACTCGGGATGCACTCATAGTCTTCGGTGCAATACATGCGTGAAAATGCGTCCACCACCACGTTGCTCGCACCGGAGACATGAGACACCTCGAAACAAAACTTAAGCAGTCTAAAGGCCCAACGCCCCAACTTCCCAAAATCATGTGAATGGCTCAGCAACCAAGACAACGCCTGGTTGTCTGTGCCCAAGTTAAATTCCGCTGAACTCAAAAAGGTCTCAAATTTAGACATGCCCTAGACGCAAGTCAGTGCCTCCTTTTCAAAGGTGCTAAGCTTACGTTTGCCCTTGGACAAGGTGCGACTGGCAAAGGCCACCGGTGATACCTTGCCATATTGCCATTGCCAGAGAGCCTTGCCTAGAGCCACACTAGATGCATCAACATGAAGAACGAAGCAGAGGTGAAAGTCGACCATGTGAAATGCCGGGGCAGCTGCAAGACCTGCTTTAAGGGCCTTAAAGCTCTTCTCCTCCTCGTCACCTCACTCAAGGGACACATATATATGTTTCAATCAGTTCAGCGGGGCTGCCAGCTCAGCAAAATGAGGGACAAATCGGGCATAGTATCCTGATATTCCTATGAACCTGGACACACTCTTAACATTCTTAGGGTGTGGAAAATTAACCACCGGCTCAACTTGGCTGAGGTCCATCAATAACACTCCGTTAGCCACAACATAGCCCAAATACTTGACAGACGAGGAAGCCCAAGTGATTTTGGACGGATTCACTGTAAGACCAGCCAGTCTGAGACAACTAAAAACCTCTCGCAAATGTACAAGATGTTCACTAAAGGAATTACTGTACACAACTATATTGTCAATATAATTGTACACAAACTTAAACTTCACATCAGCGAGAACGTGGTCGAGGTCTCGAGACAACGCCTGAGTCCGGAAACATGCGCATGTAGGCATCTTATTAAACTCAAATTGTGCGAGTTTAGTGCGAAAGGCAGTGTATTTCCGACAATTCAATTGGGATGTAACAAACACTGGTGGAAATTGTAATTCAAATCTATTATAAAATATATCTTGGCCTTCCCCAAATGTTGCAGCGCAGTATCCACTGTTGGCGCCGGAAATTGATCCAAATGAATTTTCTTATTAACCTCGCTCATATCAGTAACCAACCGATGTCTGCCGTTACCTTTTTTAACTAAAAGGGCCGGACATGCATAATCGGAAGTGGATGGCAAAATCACACCCTCACGCAACAATTTATCTGTGATCTCTCGCAGAATATTCAACTTGGGAGGGTTGTTAACTATAGAAAGGCGCCCGCACAGGGACAGTGTTGGTGACTGCAAACCAGTATGGAAACACATCACACCATCCAATTCGCAGTGTAATTACGTCACTGAATTCGTCCAACGACAACTGCACAGCTGATTCATCGGAGGCAGAAATAGCAGCCACGCTGCCTCGGGGAGCTTACAAATGACTGACAGTCGATATTTAGGGGCATCCTGAACCAGGCGATAAGTGAAACATCAAACGACGAGCATGAACATCTACCACAGCTCGAACATGGCTCAGGAAAGCCAACCCTAAAACCACGTCGGCTATCATACTTTTGAAAATCTAAAACCGGAAATTCCAGGAAAATCCATTGATTTTGACGTGCAACAACACAGCACGAGAGCAACGCATGACGCCACCATTGGCCATACTCGCCAACAGACATAAGTGACAAAAGAAAGTGATGTTTACCAAGTAATCATGCCAGAAAATTGTCTCTAACAAACAAATGCAAGGCACCAGTATCAACTAATGCAGCGCGTTCAAACTCATGACATGACAAACCGACATAGCAGTCTGTGTGTGCTACAGAGGAATCCCTGTTCCTGCCCTGCTTTTCACGCTTAAGGTGGGCACATTTTAGTTTCCCTGACACGAAGCACGCATGTGTCCCGGCTTCTGACACCTGAAGCACACACGTGCATCGCGTCGCCAACAAGGCAAAGGACAGCTGACCGACTTGTGCCCAACTGTAGCACAGTTGCTACACCGGTCTTGTCTGTCGAAGCCCACATGTGACGTACCCTGCGAAGTCACATTTGACATTCCAGCTCCGGACAAAACACGCGCTTGCTTGCGCGGAGTACATTACGGAAGAGAACACACATCACCTTACCAAAATTCCTGTGTCAAGGCCGCTGACTGAGGAACAACATGATGAAATTCACGATTCAAGTGCATTTCTCGCTCAATGGCGAGCACTGCTACCCTCAATTTCTCAAAATTGGTGGGCGGAGTGCATACAAACCTGTGCAAACGGGCGTCAGGAGTAAAGTGGTTCACAGTAGAAGCTACCAGCCCACTCTCTGCACGATTTAAATTCATTGCGCCGGCAAAACATTTTACATCCTGTACATACTATGACACTGTTTCCATCCGGTCGCTGATACCGATCAACGTAGCACTGTTTCATCGACGACCGTACACTAGGCGGATGTGCACATTCTAAAAGACGCGCCTTAACTCGTTCACCCCTTCGGCACGTACAACGTCGCCAAAAATGGTAGCTGCGTATTCCTCCGCTCTAGCAGCTAAACACACTAGATAAGTACTCTCGTCACTAACGAACGGCTGACTACGAAAATCTGGTCGAACCACATGCAACACCTTGACCCCATTTAACCATGTCATCAACATGGTTTGGGATGCTATAACTGGCCCTTCCGCCTCTATGCCCACACCATCAATAAATAAATTCCCTACAACCTGCAAAGAATTAATGTAGCCGATTGCCCGAATCCGCAACGCTGTGACATCCTTGCCATCAGTGTTCTACCCCTGACTTGCGCAAGTACTCGCATAATTCCAGATATCCCAGTCATAAAACAAAATCACTACCACCTGCATTAGCCATGAGGAAAAATATTACGTGAATTTAAAGGGCCTGTACTCAACCTGAAAATCGTGACCAACGCAATACACCGCTCGCCGCTAACCACGCAGTGTGCTCTTTAAAGCACGACCACATCCTCACAAAACAAAATTTAAGCAAAGGGGGCCTATCACGATGCTTACTTGGGACTTAAACCTAAGCAGAATCTTGCAGGATTTGTGCCTACTCAGGTATACACGACCAGAGTCATGCCCTGTCCAGTCAAAAGGGGCTCAGTTGAGCAAGCACTGAGAATCCGTGGCCAACAAGCATACACAACACATAATGGACGACACAAAGTGAGAGGTGGGACTACCTAGGGTTCTGAAGCTTCGTAAAAAAAAATGGAAAAATTGAGAAACAACAGGAAAAAATTATTTTTTTTCGTTGATGTAAAAGTGGTAAAAATTGAATTTTTTTCATTAAAATAAAAAATTACTAAAAATTAAAAAAAAAATTGCAATAAAATAATTTTACAATTTCTGAATTACAAATCTGGATGTTTAAGGACGTCCCAGACTCAGTAGCGCCACTGCTATTCCTGTAGGAAGCGTGGGGGTAACAATTCTTCTGCTGTGGCCTACTGCTGTGTTGAATCTCTTGGCCAGCAGTGTACAGATAATAGGAGGGTTGCCACGACAAGAGGCGAGCGGCCCGGCAGCCTGTGGTGATATTGATATGGCTCTGACGATCCAGTTTCGTGAGAAGTGATTGTGGTTGGTGCAGACTGTGTTATCTTAGATTATATCTCAACACTGCCTTAGGCGTTTACAAAACCTTACTCGATCTTCTTGATAGAGGTGAAATTATTGTAAAATTTGTTCGAAGACCTGGTGCAAGTACAACCTGCACAAGTAGGGAGCCAGTGGGGGGGGGGGGAGTTTGGGGTTGTAACTCCACCCCCTCCCTAGCTAATCAAAATATTTTTTTAATTTCTTATTAAAAATTAGTAATATTTTAATAGGCAGAAAATTCTTTCTACCTACTACATTTCTACTTGAGGCATAAACAGACAGTTAAAATATAGTAATTTTTCTGGATAAACATATCGTCGACAGCAGCACGGTCATAAGAGATTGGTATCCACTTCAATTTTGTAACTCAGATTGACAAAACAACTTAAATTCTCATTCCTGTCTTACCACTGACCCGAACCTAGAGTGCATCATAAGCCCACACATAGCCAACTGCTAAGTAAATGTCGGCCAATGAAATATTAAACGTAGTTGAATACAAATATAATACAATTCAGTATAGTTCATTAGTTTTCGAATATCATAGCACATATATGAGGTTTTATTTTAAAACTACAGAGAACCTCAAGGTAAGGCAGTCGTTATTTTAAAACACGTACAGCGTAAAAGTTTATATTTGTTTTTGTTTTCACAAAACGTAGCATATCCCTGCAATAATAACTAAAATTCATTGTCGTGAATATTTTTCCCAGCACAAAAAAGTACAAAAATGGGGAGTGATTGCTGATATTGTAAACATTTAGTTGTGCTGCCACAATAGTACAGAAAGGAGGCAGCGACAACGTCGGATCGAACACAGGAGATAATACCTTCGGATTTACCTGTGTGACAATCGTGCCTGGGGACGCGATTGGTTGTCAGCCTTCCTTGGCTATCTCCTATTCACCCTGTTCTGAGCAAGAGCGTAGTCAGGATTTTGACTCGCGAGTAGGAGGACCATTATTTGTAATATCTAGTAGCAGGCACGGTTATTGTTAATTTTTAAATTGCTACTAAGAGACTGTAAATAAAAAATATATCTAGTTTCCTATTATTAACAATAGTTATTACTATAGGCATTTAACAGTTTTGTTATACATATTTTTATTTAAATAGAGAAAGGTAATTTATCCGGATAATTCACCTTATTTTCAGGCTACGTGTCTGCAGTTTCGCTTCTACTCCATATTCATAGATATTACCGTCATTGGCTCTTAGTACCTAAGAAGTGCTGTCCTATGTTCTCAAATCACTTGTACTTACTTGTTATGATTTTGTGTATTTTCACAAGAAAAATTTATTCCGTATGTCCGACTGTCATCAAGCAAGTCTTAAGTTTAGTTTCGAAATGTTAACTTTAGAGAGTATTATTCAGCATTGTTTATTTCATTCATTTATAAGGTAAAGTAAATGGGCTTTACGTCTTGTCGACAGTGAGGTCGTTAGAGACGGTGAGACAGCTTTGTACAATGGCAGGAGCTGGGAGAGGAATTGGCAATGTCTCCTGTAAAGAAATCATCCCAGAAAATTAACCTGCAGCGACTTCGGGAAATCATGGAAAACTGAAATCAGGATGGCCGGAGTCAGGGATCGAACCCGGGTCCTCCAGAATTCAACGTTGCCCAGTCATGTGTTTAGAAAAAAAGTCATTTTATTCCAGTGTTACCACCTCAATACATTTATTATATCCTACGTTTAAGAATAAATATGACTGTAGTTACAATTTCATTATCACTGCTATTGTGCTGTTACCATTGAGTCACAATATTACTGGCACAAGATCTAGGGGGGAAATATATTTTGTTGGTTTTAAATATTTTTTTATTCAGATTTGGCATAATTATAAAATGTTTTATATAATCTTCGGCACCTGCAACAATGTCAGTGAAGACATTACATATCACTATATAAAAATACTTCAATTTTTAAATATGTTTACAGTATTTACAGCATTTTCATTTTTCAGACCATGGTTAGTCACAATTCAATAGTAGTTACACTCGTGGAAATGAAACCGGAAGGAACACAAACACTTTAAACAATAGAGGTAATATCAGACAACAGCTCGAAATTTGTTTATGAAACGAATTAGCCATACAAGAAAACTGCATATAAATATGTGGCAAATATGACATTAAAATGAAAATTACTTTTGTGAAAATATAATTTCACTAACTGGAGAGGCGACTTCAACATGTGCCCTATGTAAAAAATAAAAAAGAATTTAATGAGCGGAGAAATATTTACTCGTTATGAACACTAAATGTATATACTGTAGGTTTTGAATTTTTTATTTTTATTACATTTAGGACTGATATTTATGCTCACAGCATGCACCTTCTAGAAAAACTCTTTTCTATGTAGCAAAACTTAACTATCAAATATCACACAGCTAACGAACAAAGTGGAATTAAATACAATGTAATAATTGTTCGACATAATTTTTAATTGCTGGCATTTCTTTGCGTACTTCTATACACATTTCCTGAAAAAAAAATTTTTTATACTACACAAACGCAATCATTTATGGTCGAATGATTTGCGAATTAATTTACTTTATGTTATAATTTTAACACATCCTGAGCTAATTCTGAAGTAATCAATGTGAGCTTTTATCAGTCACGGAACTGAAGTAAATAGGAACACACAGTCTCTTGCCCAGCAGATATTGATTCACAAAACATGTTGGTCGCTGACAGCAATTTCTTTTAACATGTTGGTAATATTAGTGAACTGTATTCACAGACAAAATTTTCTTATTTAATAAAAATATGACAGGTTTTCAATGACACTTCATGTATAAAAAAAAGGTAAAACATTTTAAGCTAGCAGCTTCATCTTTTTATTTTATTGCAATTCATTTTTTCTCTCGCAGTATGTAAGCAGGCTCCCTGGCAAAAAGTTTTCGAGGAATCCTTCCATCGACTATTTCTGGAAGCATACATTCCAGATAAAACCGACGGAGCAGCGGCAACTTCTTACTTTTCCAAAAATTTTCATATTTTTCAATGCGCTCTACAAAAAAAAAAGGTTTATTGAATAATATGGCATATGTAACAAAAACTGTCCTGTTGTTACAACTGTCTACGACCTATCGTTTTCATTCAAATCACAATTGGAAATTCGGTCCAGTAGTACGGAGCCTAGACTGCGTATTTGTGAGCTTTCTGCAGATATTAGATGATGGACCTTCACTGTAAACAACATGTTAATGAGCTCGCAATACTATAGCTGCAGTAGTAACTTCATGTGTGTTTTGAATGTGAAAGGCCTGTACTGGATCGTCAATATGATGAAGAAATGTTCAGAGTTTTGTTATTTTACGTTATTTAATTTCCGATATTTTGTAAACATACAAGTTTAAAATTCATTTTACAAACGCTGTTTCTCCCGTATTATTTAATTTAGGTACAACGTGTTCTCTACAATTTCAACTAATATTTTCCACCTGCCTCAGTGTAATATTTTCCACCTGCCACACTTTGTTGGACAAATTTAGATACTACCTGTGTATCCTCAACAGGTGTAGCACAACAAAAAAAAAGTTAATTTACATTTATTTTTGTTATTTGTATACACATTTGGCATCAGATTTTTCCCCCCTGTTGACTATATTGAGTGAGTGAGTGAGTGAGTGAGTGAGAGATTTTGGTCGTATATAGATCTTCAACGCTGGTGAGTGGAGAAACGTCGGAATGGAAGGGCTGGGGGAATGTTGTTTATATGACTGACTGCTCTCCATTCGTACTGTTTACCTCTCTGCGGAGATGACTGTTGTGGGTGGGAGTTAGTACGTGTGCTGTTGTTAACACGAATAATCGGGAGTTTACTGTAGTTTCAGTTCTTTTGGTGAAATGCAGTTTTAAAATTTGATATTCAGTTGCTTATAATGCCCTTAATATATTGTTAAGAATATAATGTCCTGTATATTATCTGTTTTGTTTTTCATGGAGATTCACCTCGCTGCATTTGTACCTTTAGTTCAGGAACATACGGTATAGAAGACAGTGTGGGTGTTTAAGTTTATTAACATTATAAGTTTAAGAAAAATTAAAATATATCATTCATTTATTATTATTTTGTTAGCTCAACAGTCAAGTAGATACTATGATTTTTTTTTGGTCATGATACAATCACGTAACGAACATGATATTTTTATTAACACGAAATATGTGAGGTATTAGGCTAAATAACTTCTCTTACCTTTCTAGTGACACATTAACTATCTCTGGCTGGCGAGGAATATCGCTGGTCACATTTGTTTCCAAAACCATTTTGCGTGAACTTTGTGCGCGTGAAAGGTTTATCCTAGGATTGTCTTTCTTTAAAAACATCGTCCTGAAATAATAAGTTAGAGTAAGGTGTTACTTGTAATTTAACTTCAAATTGAATTTATAACTTCCCCTTGACATCATAGGCAGTCTTACTGAGAGTGAAATACTGTATAGTGGCGAGGTGTTGTAAGGCGATCGTCACAGGTTTTAAAGTTTATTTATGTTTGATGATATAACGAACTGAGAAAGACTTTGCTATTATAGGAAGCATCAGAAGTTTTAGTGTTTTGACAGTTCCCACCTTACTATAATAATTTTTGTTCAACTTAATTAATTTAATGTTATTATTGTTTTGTGTTAGATTAAGAAAATCTCTCACTCCTAGTTAATTGTAATATACGTAAAATTATCTAAAAGCTATTTAAGATTGTTATGGAATTTCTGTAAACACCCTTATAACTTTTCTTCTTTGAAAATACTGCAAATATTTTATGAATATGTTAATATTATCAAAGTTTTGCATAATTGTTTATTTAAATATTTTCTTAATTTATTCTAACATCTGCTAAATAATTTTTAATGTAAATGTGAAATACTTGTTTAAAATGCTTTACTACCATATGATTGTACATAGTATAAGTATAGAGTAATTATCTGTTCCAGAGAGGTTTCTCTGAGCAGATTGCAGGTTTTATACCTCTTTTGTTGATTGGTTGCCAAGGCAACGGCTTCCAATTTGGAGAAGAACATAGATTATTTGCTTTTTTGTACAGAGCAGAGAGAGTTCCCTGAATTTTGCCAGGTGAAGCATGCGGCAGAATCAGCCCAGGAGAAAATGGAACATTTTCATTTCTGCCGTCAACCTAAGGTTAGGCTTGGGAACTCAATAGATAGAGGACAGTATGTCCGTCAGTTTTAGGCCATTTTGAGAAGAGGCCCGTCATCAGTAACGTAATTAGGCTAATTTTTGAAGTGTCATGAAGACGACGAGACCTTCAAACTGTACATTGTAAGGATAGCCATGTTGAATATGTATGCCTGTAGCGTCCCCATGTTTACCCATCTTGTGTACAAGGCCGACAATCCCAAATATTGACTTGGATATTCAAATGAAAATTACAATTTTTTGTCTACTAATTTTAAATGAGTTTGGTGTGCCAAATTTTTGTCAACGAGCTCGCTCAAACCCAGAGGTCCTGTGTCAGAATATCATGTAAACCGACTGAGCAAACATACATACTTGAACTTAAATTTAAATTTTATCCCTAGCCGAGGAATTTTAATAGAACCTAGTATCAACTTTAACCAAACTCAATATATTTTCTACTTTATAGTAAATTGTGTCTAAACTATGTGTTTGACCTAGGGTGAGAGATTTTAGAATTAGAATTTTTTTTATTTGTTTTCATTTTTTTCAATAAACTGCTCTATCAATTGAGATGTGGTGCCTGTGTTTTAATGATGAACCTACGAGAATCTACATTGTGGTAAGAAAAGGTATCTCATTCAAATAGAAATTATCTTACAAATTAATCCCTTCTCAACTCACCTTAGTCACCTTCACACAGAAAGTCACACTAAACATATAATCATCATCATCACTAATATTATAGTGGCGCCAAACGTGGTCGCACAAATTTTGAGACAAGTTGGCAAAGTTATTTTAGGAATTTTTTGTCGACGAAATTTTTTGTCTCTTTTCATACACGTAAGTTGTAAACATGGGTGATAGTGATTCCAGCAACGAGGGATGTTGGCACAGGCGTAGTGAGACCCGTAGCTCATCCTTTAAAAGACAAAATAAAATGTGTAATATTAACACTGAAACGGAATCCCACGATTTAGAGGCTGGTGGGGCAGTTTTTGCTCTAGTTAGCGTCCCTGCTACGCATGAAAACATAATGGCGGCGTGTGACGTGTCGGTATTGGAGTCCGAGGACTTACGCGGCGAAACCATTGAAGCTACCACCTTAGACGGTGAAACCGCCACACACATCCCACAAAACACCAGTACAGGATCACCAAAAGGTTAAATTCATGACAGTTAAACAATGGATTTGTTAACGCAACTTATGTTAGGCATGGATAATATGTGTAAGGAAATATCCACTTCTGTACGTAATGAAATGTCGTCTATGCGTAATGAAATGTCCACCTCTGTGCGTAATGAAATGTCGTCTGTGTGTAATGAAATATCCACCTCTGTGCGTAATGAAATATCCACCTCTGTGCGTAATGAAATGTCATCTGTACGTAATGAAATGTCATCCGCACGTAACGAAATGGCTACCATGGGAAGTAATGAGCGTAAGGAAATATCCACCTCTGTACATAATGAAATGTCGTCTGTGCGCAATGTAATATCTACTATGGGAGAAGAAATTACAAATAAATTAGACTTGCAAGAAGCTCGTTATGCAGAGCTCTGCAATAAATTAATTTCCGTATGCCAGGATACTTCACAAGTACGCGACACCACGGTATGTCTAGAACAAGATATTGTTACTTTGAAAGCAGCCCACACAACTACAGAAGCATCCGTAGCCGAATTATCTACACGAGTAGAAAATCTGAAAATTGTAAATGAAAATACACAGTTTCACATTAGTGCTACGTCCGCGGACGTAAGCCAGATGGCTTCACAACTTACAACAATACAACAATCAAACAAGGCAGTTGTAACTGAAGTCGAGCAATTGAAACTAGCTCTAGGCCGAACAAACACGGAAATTGAATTGTGTCAAGCCAAATAAGAATTAATTTCCACACATCAAAACACGACCGAAGAAACACGTCTAGCGGAACCATCTAGCTGCTTACAATGTGCAGAAGTAGCAGGAGAAGACGCCATGTTGTCTAGCGTGTCTTGTAGATCACGTCACATCTACGAGGACACCCGAGCGCAGCCGACTACACCCGAAGCGGTAACACCACGCCAAGCCGTCTCCCATGGCAACGAGACGTGCCAATCAACAACTAATAACGCCGTCAACATAACTAACCTGATCCAGTGGTTCAACCACCCTTCAAAACAATGGGTTGAACAGTTACCTACATACTCTGGATTTGCACACGAAAATCCAGTTTCCTACTTAAAAAGACTAGACAAATATTTTCAGTATTTTTCCCTTACCACTATAGATAAATTCAGGTGTATCTCCAGCAGCTTGAAGCACACTGCCCATTATTGGTGGGAATTAAACAGCACTAACATCCACACTATTAACCAGTTCCATGATGAATTTTTGAGACAATACTGGAACGCGAAAATACAAGGAAATGTTCGCGCCCGCCTACACCAGGAAAAATACGATCCTCGCAAAAGTAAGTCGTTCGAACAATATTTTAGTGAGATATATGAAAGTAATAGACATCTCACCGCCCCGATGGAAGATGAGGAGTTTGCGGAAATTATCGTGGCGCAATTACCGACTAAATACCAAGATCGTTGGGCGGATCGTCCCTTTTCAAACTTAACAGAATTCCGTCATCAGCTCCTACGCATTGATCAATCTGAGAGACAGCTTAGTCGAGAGAACAGATCTGAAGGGGAACGTGCTAACAACACTACACACACATCACACCCCCTGTATCAACCACGAAACGAGTGCAGATACAATCAACCGAATCACAACCAAGGTCACCCACATTATCAAAATAATAATTGGCAAAACAACCGGGACCGCAATCAGCGCCAAGTAAACACATTGCACCGGAATTGTGATAATTCAGATTGGCAGAGTGCTCCACACTGGTGTCATAAACAAGGATACCGTTCGTGGGGGAGAAACAGGAATAGGTACCAGCCAGATTATCAAAGGAGAAACCAAGGAAGCAACGAGAACCGTTCGTGGAGAAACACACAACCCACAAACCAAGAACAAGTATCTCCTAATGCATACGTAGACAGTAATGGTTCAGTCTACTTTGTGTCGAACAACAGCACACGTACTAACTCCCACCCACAACAGTCATCTCCGCAGAGAGGTAAACAGTACGAATGGAGAGCAGGGAATAGTAACAGTCATATAAACAATCAACAACAACAGACGAGTGTACATCATAACGACACCGCCTTAGATGTCAGTGCGTCTAATGTTATGACGGGAAGCCAATTGTCACAGCCGATTTCACCATTAACGAGCAATCAAAGTTTTTCACCAAGGAACAAACATCTGAATCCAACAGCGCCTATGTTTATAAATAATTATAGTTCGCTACACTGAGGTCTTTAACACGAACCAAGTCATACCCAAGCTAATAGCTGAACTGCTACAGGACAACCCAGACAAGGCGTTGGAAGAAATTAGTAAATTAATTAATGCAAGGTTATAAGCAGCTGCAGAGAGTAGAAAAAGATATCAGAAAATCAGCAAGACGTGTAAGTTTAACGTAGGAGATCAAGTGTTACGACGTACTAACTACGTAAGCTCGCTCTTCGATCACAAAACAAAGAAATTGTTTTTGCTCTTCTCTGGTCCGCTGATTGTGTCGGCGATAGTCAGGAATAATTGCTACGAACTGACGTATCCTGATGGAAGGCCCGCAGGACGTTACAATATCACGCAGTTGAGACCCTATATCCAGCCACGAGTATGAAAGTTATCTGAAGCCTGAAGATTTATTTTCAAGAGTTTGTTTTTTGACTTGGCATGTTTATGTAAACTAAGTGATTTATTTTTTTTAGCTGATGTAACAGCGAAGTTATGTGTTCGCCTAATGATGTTTGATGAGTTTATTTATTTGTATGTTTTACGAGGAGTTCCAGTACTATGATGTTTATACCTGACGTAATTATGTTGTGGATAGCCTGTATTATTATATTGTATTATGTATGGTTGAAGAGTTCGCCAGGTGAGTGAAGTGTAATGCCACCCCTGAGCATAGTTGATTTTTATTATGAGGCTCTACGATGTACTGATGCTATAAACAATGAAAAATCATCGTAAATTATGTAGAACACTCGTATCACTTAGAAGGAAAGTTAAAATGTATTACCGCTAAATTTTGTCAAATCTTTGAATATGAATTTCCACTCGTCGATACTTACTCTGAAGTTGAATTGTCTCAAATAATTAAGGTCCTGAACTATGTTTATTACACACACGATACGACCAACTTGAAGAACGAGAGTAGCTAAACATGTTTACTTAAGTGAGAAAACCCTACAAAGCTGATGATATGTGATGAAATGATTACACAAACACTCTTACGAACTAGTTGTACTTACTGCGTTTTAGGTAATTCAGTTTATTTATCCGGCGAATATATTGTTGAGAATACCTTGTATTTATGTTCTGTGTATGATGAGCAGTTAGCTTGTGTATGAGAATAACTATTTGTTTACATATGAATGACAAAGTATATTGTGAGTATTGTTGAGCAGAATTGATATTGAGATGATTATTAATGACATATTTTGAATTTGAAAATACGTTAAAGTCGTTATTTGTGTCAGAAATCACGTATATTTACATGTTATTTTAGTCAACTATTGTTGTTATGTTTTCATTTAGGATGCTGAGCATTGCATGTCCACTCATTGTTGTTAGGAATTTGAGGCAGTATTGTCTCTGTAAAAAGCCTTAACCTTTAATGTACGTTTGGATCTTCAGAAGTATGCTTATCTAACTGTTGATTAGGTAGTACTCAGTTAGGATTGAGACTTAAAAATCCTCTCACTCAAAGTTAGATGCATGTGGTGGCACAGATTTGCTATCATTACGGAAGAGCGTACATCTGATGAAGGAAAGAAGACAAGCACAGAAGAGAGATCTACAGTAAAGGCTAGTTGATTATGCTCAGTAAAGACTATGAAAATTAAGTGGTTTGATGACTAATTTTCAAATACAAGTTGTAAATAGATCCCGCCATGTTCCCAACGAACTTTTACATAACAGGGATATTTTGATGTTGATATCTAATAAATTATTTAAGGCACATAGACATTATCCTACCAAACTCTTAAGAACACTTTAATACAGTGATGAACGAGTGTGTAAAGTGTTATGTGATGTTTTGACTGGTGAATCTTACCTGCAAAACGCAACGCTATTTACCGCGACGGTAATAGGTATTACCGTTAGTCGGCAACTGAACTATGGGAAGAGAGATACGCAGTGATTATGGCCGCCTGCAGTGCTGCGAACTTCGAAGCGCGCAACCACTGTGCGTGCGCACCTGCCTGCATTGTTGACAACGCCAACTTCACCACCACGACGAGAGCAGGAGTTTTGAGTGCAACACAAAGTGTTTGCAAGGTTTTATGTCTACTTTGAAAGTGTATTGTTATTGTTTGTTTCAGACAGTCAACGATTGAACTGCAAAGATGTACATATATTGTATTATTTCTATTTTCGTCATTGTTGTATGTTTCTGCAAGACAGATTATTTCTTTTGAACTTTAATCTAGGAAGATTTCAAAATGTCTTAATTGTTAATCATTTGAAGTGAATTTTGTACTTTTTACATTATGTACTTTTCTGCAATTACCTATTTAGCTAAGCATATCAACTTAGGCAATTTGCAGGTGAGGCTGTCTGTAACGAGATCGTCACAGGTTTTAAAGTTTATTTATGTTTAATGATATAACAAACTGAGAAAGACTTTGCTATTATAGGAAGTATCAGAAGTTTTAGTGTTTTGACACCACCTTACTATAAGAATTTTTGTTCAACTTAATTAATTTAATGTTATTATTGTTTTGTGTTATATTAAGAAAATCTCTCGCTGCTAGTTATTTGTAATACCCTAATATCATCGCAACATATTAAACATCGCAAATTTTGATTCCGAAACATTATTTTGTATTACTTCATATCCTACAAATGCTCTTTTTCTTTATAGTCTTTCTCTTGGGTCTATGTTCCCAATATCAAAAAACAAATTAAAAGTGATGACTGTTTAGCAGATAATATATTATGTGACTGTATTGGTATGTGACTGTATTGGTATGTAACTGGGCTGGCAGGTTCTCGCAGAACACACATAACCGCAATGCCAAACAATTACTTTAAGTGTTCTTGTCAGCAACGCTGATCACTAACGCAACATTATAAATACAGAATGCACCCAAAAATGAAATAATACAAACTTCACAAAGAGCAACACATCAACTACTTCAAACCATTTAGATCATTTACTGTACTTGTACTTCTCTTATCATCTCTCCAACATAAGTTAAACAATAAAAATAGTCTAGGTTGGGCCCCTCCTACCTACATATCACATTACATTAAAATGGCCACCCTCAGGTGCCGGAAAACTGGTTCTATGTGTGTCCATTGGTCAACGGCGGGACACTTGCTCTCTTTAGCTCGTAGAACTAATATTACTTATTTGTCAATACATGGCTACAAAACAGATTCAACCCAAGCCAGCTAATTTTAAAACAATTTGCTCATATTTATTTAGTTAAACAATATCAAATTCTCATCAACCCTCCCAGTAACAACTCACAACCTTAATGATCAGTGCTCAAAGAGTATTTATGTCTGTAAATGTAAGAAAACAAGAATACTCAGGTGTGGTCCTGCCTGGCAACCATCATCCATGAGTGTAAACAATGGTATTAGCACAGCAAACTTATCAGAACATCAATAAAATTAAGAAAGAAAAATTACTTGAAATATTACAATTACCATGTGTAAGTGTTGTGAAGAAGACAAAATGTATCATGAAAGGCAGTACAAATATCACGCAATTGTAGCATGTGTGCACTAACAATGCCCTCAGCCAGTCACAATTAGCTTTGACCTTGAAACATTAATAAAATATAATGAAAATTTCCACAAATACAATAAATTCACTACCATCAATTTATCATAAAACCATTCAGTTATATAAGTGTCAAATTAACATTTATCAAAATTTGTCTGGCCCTGACCAATTCTTAAAATAATATTTTCATACAACAAATTTGTTATAATCCACAATACACAGTAGTATTCCTTACTGTCATACCGTTGACATTTGTTGCACAGAATAGAAAAAACAAATTTTTACAAATAAATATGTTCCCCTGAACATATTGTTGCGTGCCATGTACCTGGAGGCTGGCGGTCTGCGGCTGTTTCGTAACACTTTGTGGGCTGGCCCATGATTCAAAGCCCGGGTGTCTCATGGTGGGAATTCCGCCGAAACTACGTCATAGATACCTGTCCCAACTGCGCTTTAATCCTTCGGGGACGGCCTACATGACTAAAATCATGTCAGAAACATGATGTATTGTCTAATTTTAGACCCTGAAATGCGGGGAAGACCCGACTGTCTTGCCTAGTATATAAGGGCTGAATCGACAAATTCGAGGAGAGTTCGCTATTGGTAGTGCTAGAGGAAGGTGCTACGCCTGTGGAGAGAGACTGGTGAAGATATCTTGGTGACGTCAGAGTCTACTGTGAGGCGGCAGGCGGCTACCTTCGGAGCAGTGTTGGGCGAAACAAGAGGACTGCTGCGGCGGGCTGACGGGCGAAGAGGAGGTGCGCGACGGGAGTCGAACCGAAGACCTCAAGAGTGAAGACAGCGGTGCACTCGGGTTGCTGCGCAGCACATGGTGAGCCGTCACCACTTCGGACTGATAAGGTTGTACATTGTCCCTATTTGAGAGACTGTTGATGGGATATATGACTGAATTTAATTGTGATTTGTAATTTTCAATTAATTGATGGTAGTCTTTTTTTGTGCTTTAATTGTCCGAGCTAATTAACGTGTCTATGACACAGGAGTAATTGCGTGCATAACTAATTGTGTTGTGAGAGTTATAGTTGATTACTGTTTTGTGTATTTCGTAGCTTTGTGAGCTTGAACGGATGTTACTGCTTTTAGGTTGTATTTTCTAGGGTTTGTTTATTTTTGGGGTTTTAGTTTCTTTAGTTTCTGTTGTGGGGTTTTTCTTGAGTTTTGAGTTGGGGCCTGAGCAGTGTGTCTATTTGCCCCTATTTGAGATGAACCTCGAGGCTGGCTTCGGCCGCCTCTTAATGAGAGAGGGATCGCCCCGGTTGACGGTGCCTTAGCCTCCCCTTCCCCACCGGACCTTCCGCTCCACTGGCCATGGAGGGGGGGACCTGGAGGGAGGGGGGGGGTCGAGTTCCGCTGGCCGGCGGCAGGGGCGCTAGCGAGGCGAGCGAGCCGCGGTGTCGCTGCGCGTAGAGAGGAGAGTCATTCTCAGGTTGGAAGCCGAGCAGCTCACATCGCGAGCTCTGGGATCTGAGCTTGTGCCTTGGTAGACGGTAATTCACGTGTAGAAGAATGGACGTGCCGGGGGGCGAGAAGTACGCAAGCGTAGCTCGCGCCGTCGTGCTGAAGGAGGACATAAGTGATCTTTTCTGCTCAGGGAGTGGTGAGCGTCCTTAACTTGAAAGGTTCATCGAGGATTTTGGTGAGTGACCAATTCCCTTAGGAGACATTTTCCCTCGTCGCCTTCCCGAGTGAGTGTAAATTGGGGCGCGCCGGCAGTTGGGCTGTCGACGAAGTCTTTAGCAACGGCACTGTA
>PNEQ01030597.1:0-36513 GCA_003012365.1 Medauroidea extradentata
TGCCTACTAGCAAGTTCTGCGTGTTGCCTACTAGCAAGTTCTGCGTGTTGCCTACTAGCAAGTTCTGCGTGTTGCCTACTAGCAAGTTCTGCGTGTTGCCTACTCGCAAGTTCTGCGTGTTGCCTAGTAGCAAGTTCTGCGTGTTGCCTAGTAGCAAGTTCTGCGTGTTGCCTACTAGCAAGTTCTGTGTCTTGCCTACTAGCAATTTCTGCATATTGCATACTAGCAAGTTATGCATATTGCCTACTAGCAAGTTCTGCGTATTGCCTTCTATAAGTTAAAGTATTGCCTACTAGCAAGTTCTGCGTATTGCCTACTAGCAAGTTCTGCGTATTGCCTTCTATAAGTTAAAGTATTGCCTACTAGCAAGTTCAAGTATTGCCCATTATAAAGTTCAAGTATTGCCTACTATAAAGTTCAAGCATTTCCTACTATAATGTTCAAGCATTGCCTACTGTAAAGTTCAAGTATTGCCTACTATAAAGTTCAAGCAAGTATTGCCTACTAGCAAGTTCAAGCAAGTATTGCCTACTAGCAAGTTCAAGCAAGTATTGCCTACTATAAAGTTCAAGCAAGTATTGCCTGCTATAATGTTCAATCATTGCTTACTATAAAGTTCAAGTTATGCCTACTAGCAAGTTTAAGCAAGTATTGCCTACTATAATGTTCAAGCATTGCCTACTATAAAGTTCAAGTATTGCCTACTAGCAAGTTCAAGCAAGTATTGCCTACTTAAAGTTCAAGCAAGTATTGCCTGCTATAATGTTCAAGCATTGCCTACTATAAAGTTCAAGTATTGCCAACTAGCAATTTCAAGTACTGCCTCGTAATGTAACTTCAGCGTTTATTCCGTGGTTACGGCAGGGATGATAGCCTAACTTGTCTTTTACGTTTATTTTTACATGCTTATCACTAATACGCCAATAAATGCTGATCAGCTACCAATATACTTTCTTCACAACAAATGTGTTGTAACCCTTAATTGTCTGCTAAATAGCTATGCCACTATGGAAAGCTTTAAACTGACTTATGAATTATTCTGTATAGTACGAGGTAAGTATATGGGCTCTGTGTGGTAAAATTGACATTGTCGAAACACACTTTATATTGAATAATTATAGCAAATGGTTTTTATTGTGACCTTGGTTGTTTACAAATTGAGTAAGTCCAACCTGTGCACTTTGGATATTACTGACAATACTATGTTTATATATTTTAAAATGCTGGAATAATATAGACATGTTTGAAGGGAAGATTTAACGAGGACTTGAGAAGTGGTAACTTGATGTTGAACCACGTATATACACGTATAGGGCGTGAAACTAAGGGCCACAGTTGGGCAAGGGAGGTGGGGGTTAGTGAAAGTAGGCGGGTGTCCGCGAGGAGGAGGCGGACCTTGCACACCGACCCTGCCACACACAGCTCAAGGTCAGCCTCCAGTCTCGCCGTGCGTGCCCTTGTGCACAGCACAGTACCTCAGTCTGTAGTTGGCTGGCTTGCAGTCAACACTGTGTCTATACTGTGCTCAACTGTACTGCCGCGATCTCTGCTATACTTCTGGTACGTACTGCACGTCTCATACACAACACTGTCGCTACTATCAGCGCCTGGCATACAGACTTGCAGGTAATTATACCATACCCAGGATATACTCGTTGCTACAAAGTCATCAGGCCCACTGTTTACGAGAAATATGACATGGCAGTACTTACAACACTGCCCTATCTTCCCGCTCTCTGGTATCTTGTGTCTACCTTGTAAACTAAGGGTCTGACGGCTTATTTACGAAGAGTAAATCCGGTACTTCTGGTCACTTATCGACATTGTGCAGTTCGAATCTGCAAATTACCGGATAGTCTGTAGACTTTCAGTAGGTAATGTGTTCATGTACCGATTTTACTATTGATGCAGCCCTAAATACGATATTTATAGTATGATGGTGGAAGGAATATTGTAAATGTTTTATATAATAATTACTGATAATATGTACGTTAAATATGTTTCTAAATTAATAATATCATTCAATTTCTGCTAAAACTATTCAGAGCGCAGATTCTCTCTCGTATTTTCTTTGTTTTACTCATGCTTCCTATATTCGCATTCGGAGGATATGTGTTCTATTCTCGCCCCGCCCGTCACTTGCCTACATTGTCACGGCTTTCCGATGTCACTCCAGCCTAGTGCCGAGATACCTGTTTAGTTCTTGTTTACCTGATACAATATTACTGTTCCGCACAACAGAGCTGTCGCCGTCGACCAGATGCGATGTCTTAGTTAAGCAGTCACGTCATTTGTACTTGAAGGGTTCTTGAACGCAGTTGTAAAAATTTCGCGTCTATTGACATATGACATACATTAGCCGTCCGAGTACAAATTACGGTGATTAAAGAAATATTAAGTCAGGCCTACCAGACATTTTCACAATTTTATATTTTCTAATTAACTATTGATGCTATTTTGACGTTTCAACCCGGCGCGAAATATACTCTTTACTCGTTCAAAATATTAGATTACAAATTTATAAACACTTCTTGTATTCAATACACTGGTACTGGTGCGTGAGAGATTTTGGTCACCGATTAACATCCAGGTCTTCAGCGCTGGTGAGAGTTGACATGAGGTGAATATGGAGCAGCACCGGAATGAATCAACAAGGGAAACGGGAGATATCCGAGAAAACCCATCGACCAACGGCATCGTCCGGCACGATTCCAACATACAAAGATCCGGGGAACGTAGATGGCCTTGTTGGGAGGCGAATGGTCTGAGTATTTGGCCACCGCGGCTCGTCATGGTACTGGTGATACGCTGCATGTATGGCAGGCATCAGTTTATGCAGAGTGGCGTGTTGTTGAAGTGCCGTGTTAGCAATGTGCTTGCTGCAGTAAGGACGACGTGTTGTGAGCGCCGCATGTTTGCGAAGAGTTTGGGTGGCGACACTTGCACTGCGGCGAAGAAACGTCACTGCCTTGTTCTTGCGCTTTATTGAAGCTGGTCACAATAGTACAGTGCTACGTCAGACAGGTCAAGCTTGCAACACCGTGGTGACGTCACAGACAGCTGATTACTGCAGGAAGGTGTGCTGATGCTGATACACCGGACACACTACTACCTTCACCTACTTCCCACCTTGCAGGACAGGAAGCAATACGGGTGACAACGGCACAAGTGTCACGTACAACTTCGTCTCTACACACAACTGGCATGCAGGATATTCGTATTACAATGCGGACTGAGTCGGCACAGTTGACGTGAAGCATCCAGACAAGCTCGACGCAAGCTACAGTCGTAGTTCGCTTGTATCCAGCAATAATGTTTTCAGATAACTTTGTGCGAATATGTTTTCTAGCTGTATTTGCCCGTTCTAAATTGCTGTATACGATGTATCCAATATTTCAAAAGTATTTTTCCGGCCGTGTCTTCTAGTGGTTGAATGTTCTGAGATCATGTTTACAATGTTGTAAAACATTATGTAATTCAATCGCTCCTACATGTTGTTCAAGGGCAAAGTAAATATTTTTCATAACATTTGCGTACAAATAACTTGTAGACGTTGGTTGTGACTTACTTAAACTACTATTTTTAATTTAGCAACTGTAGGGGGAAAATATAGTTGCTGAAATTAAGTAATATAACCATAACGTTTTGAAAGTGTTCTCTAACCTATTAAATAATAATGTCAATCTGAAAAAAAAAAAACATTTTCTATCCTACACTGCTTGAAAACGCATGTTGAAAATTAACGATTTGCCAACTAACAGGTATTGCTGACGTACATTTCCGACATTAGAAAAACGTTAATTTAACATTTACGAATATAATTTACGAAGTTATGTTTTTTACGGCAATGTAAATTTTACTTCTCAAAATACGGTTATTGTTTTGCAGATTAACTTTTTTGGTAACTTTAATTATTCTTGTGGTACTTTACGAAAATTGGTCCATATATTTTTAGTCACAAGTTGTAATTGTAAATACAGTGCCCGAAGGCGTTCTAAATAGTTAAACACAAACACTCAACATGTAAAAAAGTTGCAAACAGAAATGATGGTGAGAGACGAATTGCTAGACTGTTGTTTCTCACACAGAATCACGGATACGTAATAGTTCGGAGTTGACCAGATATCTTTGGTTTTAGCATGCGTATTCGTGTCCGCGCGCGTCCTACTGTAAAACTAAATTAAAGTGTTTTGCGTATATGTTTTTGTGATAGATATCCGCTTCCATGTCACTGCAGAACGGCCTTATGCCAGGTATTTAAAATCAAAAACTGAACAGCACTGGTGTTTTCGCCCATGTGTTTGTGTACCTCGTGTCTGTCACATCACACTAACTGTGATGTAGCATGTATACTATGTACAGCTCTTTAGTGTTGATGTTATATGTATTTGTACACACACAGTTGCCTGCATACCGTTAACAATATTTATAATTTTAAAAAAATTGAAAAAATTTTAAACTAAATTTAATATATTATATCATTTTGTATATTATAATCAGCAATAATATTATTACTTAAATGGAATTTCAAATATAAAAAATAATTATATTGAAAACTGGCATTATATATTTTATTATCATTTTATTTGTTGTAATAATTTAGTTTTTGAATGGTATGTTATAACAAATTGCTGAAAACTTGTGTTTTATTTGTGTACTGACCAGGCGAAAAAAGAACAATGTTGTGTATTCACGTACTCTACAGTAATTAACAAATTTAAATACAAACACTTCCGTTACGAAGCATGCCGAGGACTCGTACTGAATGTAATAAGCATTTCGGATTAAACTGAAAATCTTGCGAATGAAGACGCTGGCAGTAATAAACACAACTTTTGCTACGTATAGATAACTACGTCATAGGTATTTCATGGTTAAGGCTTTGCATCAGTCGCATTATTTGATTGCCTACTTTTTCCCGGTTTTGAAATTATGATAGGAAATGTTTTATAATTTACTATTAACGTGAATTAAATTTATCTTACGCTACAGTATCAGCATCGCAGTCGTACTGTTAACCAGTATATAGGCCTTAGTCAGTTTAGCAATGTTCTTATATTCTTACATTTAAAGTTCAACTGCGATGCTTACACTGTAGCGCGAGGTAAATAAATTTCAAGCTATAACCGCAAATGGCGCATTTTTCTTTTTTCGGAAATTCATAAAAGCGCTAAATAAAATAATGCAATACGCCGACTGATGCGGAGTCTTACGTGAGAATGTTGAAGTCTGGGTTATTAATATTAATTCTTATGTAAAGACAATCGTGGTTGTGCAAGTAATACACAGTAAACACGTTTAATTGTATTCTTAACGTTACTTCTATGGATCCAATAATATGGTGTTAGTTATTCTTATTGATAGGGCGGCTTTGAGAAGCGCTTACTTTATGGTGACCGGCTTATGCGTACCTGTATTGAACTGACGCTGGCGCATGAAAATGAAGCTAAATGAACATATTGAATCACATAACGTGTGTGCGAACTTCATAAACTAAGACTGCGAGAAAAAAACATCTTGTTGTAAATATATTCTCCACATGCAGTTGCTATGACTATGAATCAAAACGCGGATTATTGTCTCGGCGGTTGAAGTTAATGCCTACCAATATTGCATTCATGGAGTTAAAATAGGAAGTTAACGTTTAAATTATCCTTCATTAATCATTCGAAGCTATTCAGTATTAAAACTAGAGTTTCTGAGGAATACTTCTTTATACATTTTCAATTTTTGAAGTACTGATTAAAAAAAATTCTGTTTATATATCTCACCAAAACATTCATAAACTAATAATAAAACATGTTTCCGTTGCAGTAACTAAATTATTTTAAATATTTTGTAGAAACCTTTTTATTTGAAAAAGTTATTTATAGCAATATTCGATTGATAAATTATTCTTTTAACCCTGTTTTACATTTAAACTCTGTGGCTGTAAGCTTGGTTTATTTAGTATTTTCCATGACATAACCTAATTAAATATTGTTATTTTTTTAGTAACATTAACATTGCAATATTCAAAACATACAAAGTGGTTGAGTGCTTTGCCTACCTACAGGTTCCTCGCTATTCTCGCTGAGCAGGCTGTGTTTGGCGGATGATGCAAACCGCGTTACCCTGTGAAGAACAAAACTGAAACTGTCGTGTCTTGATACTTCCTTCTGTTTCACACATTCTTCCCTGGCGTGTTCCCTCCTGTCAAACCTATTTTAAACCAGATTACGTCAATTGCCGTTCATTGCAGTCCTCGTTTTTCTCATCCTGCGATGAAGTACATCTTCAAACTAGAATACTCTCATTCGGTTTTAACAAACCAATAACATATGTTGATCTGTACGTTGACTTAACTAACTTATTAACAAATGTTGGCTCGTTTTGTATGTCTGCCAGAAAGAAAGAGCTCCCGCCGCTGAATAGTAGACATTTATCGGGGTGTGTTTTAATCACCACCAATGTTAACAATAACTTACAATAATCAGTCCAGCAATAACAGTTTCCTCGCGCACAGTGTTGTTGAATATTCTTTCACACATGTTCGCAGATTATAGCTCATTTAAACAACTGTTCTCTTTCTATCTGCAGGAAACTAGTACAGTTATGTTTGCGAGACATTTTGTATTATAATTATTGCAGTTCCATGCTTGCGACGATACGGATGTAACCTTTTTGCTGAAGGACTGCAATCATCCGCTATTTTATGCATCTGTAACCGAAGTACTTATACAAAGAAAATGTGTGGGAAATAGAAAGACATCAAAACATTTCGTAAGTTTCATTAGTATGTTGCTTGATGCTCAGTGTAACAACACACACACACATAACTCTCTGCTGTATCGCTTCCTTACGCAAGCAACATTATACTTCACATTTTTGTTATTAGTTAATAATGCGCATATTTGTAAGATTATATACTGTTGGCACGTGTTTATGGAATATGTTTTGGTTAATTAGTTTAATTCCTGTATATTAACATTTAAAAGTAATTAAACATGTGTACACCTAATTATGAATATTTTAGCATCGCACACACAAAACCGGTAAATAAAAGGAGAAGTTGGAAGGCTGTTTCAAAACTTATCAAAAACGTACAGCATTTGCATCAGTCAGCCTAATAAAATTACAGTATTTCGAAAATGTATAACTGAAACATATATTTTAAATATTTAAAGTTTTATCGATACATTTGAAGATTAAGACATACTAAAATTTATTAAAATTTGCCGGGTAGTTTCAATTCTTAACGGCACTTATAATTTTAAATTTTATGTTTTATCACTTTTAAAGAAACCATATTGTAATTTTAGTTAGAATTGTTTGCTTTTGTTATAGTTATTTCAGTTTTGTTTCACATTACTGATGTAACATTGTGCGTGTATACTTTGCAGTTTTGTGGAAAAGAAAATATTGGGAAAAATACGTGGGGGCCTATGTCAAGTTGCTGGGCTCGACTGAATATGTTTTGCCGCTCTATTGAAGTGTCAATACAGTTGGCGAGAGTTGATTTGGTTTTTTTTTTTAGATTAGTAGGCAAAATATTTTAGAAATATATAAGGTAATTATTTCCCGGTGAAATAGAACCTAAAATAAAAAATAATAATGTGCAGGCGAATGTATAGTGAATTGACAAACCAACATATCTAGACCATAACAAAAATCTAAAGCGGACCCAACAAAAATGTATCCAATAATTTTCTAAACATAGACTGATTTCCTTAGCAAAAATTGTATGAATTTAAACCATAAAATATAATATAATAAAATTTTACATAAAATTTAAATAGATTTTTTAATGTTTGTTGTAATGGGAGTTTACAATTAGAATTTATTGGTTTGTGGACATACGCCTTTGATCATGTTCTGTTCACCAAACTTGTGTTGAATGACAAAGCACAAAAAGAACAAATAAACAGACATAAAACACACAAAATACAGAAAAAAAAGCAATCCCAGTAGAAATGATATAAATCAGTCGAATATCGACACAACACCCAGGCACAAATAGAACCAGATTTCCAAAATGAAAAATGATGGATGTAGACAAAAACAGTGAACAGTGGACAACAACAAAATGACAAGAGACAACACAAGTTAAAAACAACGAAAAAAAATAAATAAATAGTGTATATTCAATAAATATTTCAAACGCATGGTCTTACAATTATTTTGAAAACATTCATATAACAACATAAATTTAACATCTACGAATCCATTTATTGTCTAGTCACAAATGTGTAATATTCTGTAGCTTAATTTTCCGTAGCAATAAAGCTTTAGTTTTTAATATTTTTTCAATCAAAATATCACTTTTATATTATGAAAGAAAGCCAAAATCAAGCAAAATTATATTTTGCGAAAGACGGTTCATTATTTTGCAAAACGCGTATATTGAATTATGCATCGTACGACTGCAGTCAATCTTTAATTCTTTCAGAACATTCCGTTAAAATTGTTTTGAGTTTTATGCACCAACGTAATAACGAACTGTCTATCATGACGTTTAACCTGACATTAATTTTTACATTTTAACAATTTTGATTATTAATGTTTAAAATCGAAGTTAACAAATGGTTGTCTGAAGGAAAGTAACACTACGCGATTAAGGAGAGACACAAATGCTTATTTGCAATCAGGCTATCGTACATTCTTAGTAACAATAAATTCAAAATTACGTCAGTTATATTGTTTTTACGATACTGTTAGTTGTTCATTTAATAAGGACTTATTAAATATTTTAAACTTCATTGTTTTGTACTCTCTTTAAAAAATTAACTTAAATAATAATAAATCTTACCCGGTACTAAAATGCTAAAGAAGTATCAACTGTCTTATTATTTTGATAATTATAAACTGAAGATAGTGGCAGAAATATAACATGAAACGTAAGTGATTAAAAAACTGATATAATAATCAAAGCCGGTCCACTTGTGCCTTTTCTCATTATTCTTTCTTCCTTTCCTTCTATGTCGTGCAGTAAGAACTCACCCTTACATATCACACTGCAGCTACAAACCTAGAGTATTTATATACGTTGTTATATAAAAGTCTCAAATAAAACGTGATACATACTGGGTAGATGAAAACAAAAAACATGCACGTTGCTTATCAGTTCGCTTATATAACTTGTAGGGATATTTCCAGTAGCATCATTGCAAATAAATCTCCACTAAATCGAAGAAAATTTTCAAGCATGACTAAAGCAATACGTGACAATAAATTTCTCGGATAAATCGGTAATTACCTGTTGAACCTACATATGAGCCACAGATGACTTTATAGATCAACTCAAAGCGACTTACATTGCTTTAGGTTCTTTAAGGCTGTTTTTTCTTCAAACTGAGCAAGTTAGTATTTTTACGCTAAAAACACTAAAAAACCATACTCACTTTAACCAGTGCAGAAAATGGTTTTTGTCCAAAAACGTTACAAAAACATACTGTGCCCCGTCAAATATAATTAAACATGTATAACCCTAATTTGTATCCCTAGGAGCTCTGAAGTAGGCAGCGCCCTTAACGAAACTGAATGAATATTTTAAATAATGTTATAGCATGTAATGATGTAACGAAAGTAGTGTCCATCGAGGTTTTCGTATGTTCAAATTCCAAATATAGTCTATAAAGTAGCAGCCAGAACTGCCTTGCAATTGCAAACATCTTTCTGCAGATGAACAAGTTGGGGGAATCTTGTAGTTCGAAACATTCCCATAGCTTCTCAGTACTAGTGTAGCCAATTTTTGTAATTGTCTTCACACCGGGGTACGCCAGTCCCTAGGTTATACAGCTGGATAGATAGCGCTGTTAACTACATGCAAGATAATCCAGGTAATTGTGTTGTGTGGCAACAATATGCGCTTCGCTGTGCGGAGACGATGTTGGACTCTGGGTCGCGTCTTTGTCTATATATCTGCCACTGACGTCAAGTTACTCATTGCTTGCTCACAACTAGACACTCCAACTCTGCGATAACCGAGTTTCTACTGCACTACCTCCAGGCATGCCAACATACCTGTGGGCAGCTCGGGAATAAGTGAGCACAAAACTTAACCCTAGAAAAGTTACTACAGATACAGCAGTAACAGTTACGAAATTTAAATTATTTGAGGATTTACGGAGAAATGTCAAGCATATTCTGTGCCATGCAAATAGTGAAATTCAATGGACTTACGTACTTGAAACAGTTCACAGAGAAATAACATAATATGGGTTATGTAATAAAACATTTGAAAAACTCCCGCGAACTCTTTTTGTATTTAAAAAAATTGCTGAATTTGCAACTTTTTTTTTGCACTTTTGAGATATTTAAACAAATTCAAAATATTACGTTGTTGGTTTTTAAATGTTTTATTCCTACCTCATATGATGTAAGTTCACAGTGAATTATTTTGTTTAAGTAGGTCAGTTGGTACTCACTATTTGCATGGCAGTGTAACAAGCACATTTTGACTTTGACGCGCCGTTATGAGAAAACCATGAGAACTAAAATGGTTTCGTAAGAGTAATATGTACGCACAAATATCGCATACAAAACCAACAATATTTCATACAAATATAAAATTATGATTTTATCGCACTTGTGTCGTAAAAAGTGTCAACAGTAGGCAACGAAAAATTTACTTTATTTTCTGAATGAATTTGAAACAGGTGTAGATAATTGCGTCCAACACAAATTTTACAATGTCAGGTTTTAATCGCCTAGACTCGTTGAAGTAGATAAAACAAGTGTTCCTGTGATACACAAGTGAGTTTAGTGAAATCCTAGCATGGTAGAATCCATTTTTCTATGCGTGCTCAAACACCGTATATTCGTTAATTTTTTGCGATTCCACTGAGCAGCAGCTGGTGGACAAATGGTCGGGGCTTGAGAATACATAGGTCTTTGAATGTGCGAAATTTTCCTGTCCCTGCTCATAGAATAGAAACCTATATTTATATTAACTACGACAACTATTTACTATTGTAATTATTCGCCATAGGTTTATTTATTTAAATAGATATTTTCTGAGTAGTGTAATACTGCTACAATAAACAAATACAAGGAAAATACCGGAGAACCTAGTATCACACCGCGAATGCAGATGTTATGCATGGGAGCTCGTAGGCAATCTGCGTATCCTCAAGGATGATATTAAATGAGGCCCTACGATGGAGATACGCCGGAATGAAAAGGACAGGGGAAACGGGATATCCCCGAGAAAACCCGCCGGCCCGATTCCCATACCGGTATGCAAAATCCGAAGACCAACCTCGCAGGGGATCGAGTCCGGATCTCCTGAGTGTGAGGCGAGTGGTCTGATCACTCGGCCACCGTGGGTCCGTGTAGATACAATGGTATTGCAGGGCATGATAATAACAGCACGTGCAATGTTTACGTTAACATGCAGGAAATATATAAAAACTGACTGAACGTATAAATTAAGCACGGTTGTAATATCACTGTATCGCTACTCGCATATAGCGTCTCGCAGATTTAGTTCTCTGGACGAGGTCCAGGGCCGCTGCTCCAGCATTTCACTAAACTCACTTGTATATCACAGGAACACTTGTTTTATCTACTTCAACGAGTCTAGGCGATTAAAACCTGACATTGTAAAATTGTGTTGGACGCAATTATCTACACCGGTTCCAAATTCATTCAGAAAATAATGTAAATTTTGCGTTGCCTACTGTTGACACATTTTACGACACAAGTGCGATAAAATCATAATTTTATATTTGTATGAAATATTGTTGGTTTTGTATACGATATTTGTGCGTACATATTACTCTTACGAAACCATTTTAGCTCTCATAATTTTCTCATAACGGTGCGTCAAAGTCAAAATGTGCTTGTTACACTGCCATGCACATAGTGCCAAATAATTCACTGTGAACTTACAGCACATGAGGTAGGCAATAAAACATTTAAAAACCAACAACGTAATATTTGAATTTTTTTAAATATCTCAAAAGAGCAAAAAAAAAAAGTTGCAAATTCCGCAATTTTTTTAAATGAAAAAACAGTTCGTGGGAGTTTTTCAAATGTTTTATTACATAACCCATAGTATGTTATTTCCCTGTGAATTGTTTCAAGTACGTAAGTCCATTGGTTTTCACTATTTGCATGGCACAGAATATGCAAATTTTGACTCTGACTCACCGTTATGAGAAAACTACGCCAGCTAAAAATTTTTGTAAGAGGAAACTGCACTCACAAGTATCGACTACAAAACTAACACTATTTCATATAAATATAAAATTATGGCATTATGACATCACACTTGAACACCCTTAAAATAAACAATAAAAATTTGTTTTACTGTGGTGCCATTGTATTTGTTAATAATTGTTTCATCCTTGGAAAAATGGAAGGAATATATGAATTGGTAGAGTGGAAAAAATTACCATGGGAAATTTAGTTTTTTTTCCTACGTCTTTGCGATTTGACATTGTAGAATTTGACAGCCACACCTTGTGTTGTTAGGCGATGTTGAATCTGCACTGGTTCGTCATTGCCAAGCACAGGTATGTTGTGAAGACAACACATCACCCAGTCCTGAACCCAGAGAGCTCTGACCACTGTGTCACGTGGTGGGACTAAATATATATAATTCAAGGAAATTAAAAAGTAGTATCTAGGAACAGGAAAATTTCGCGAATTCAATGACCTGCATGTTAGAATCAACTATCCTATGCATACTCAAGCCCCGACCATTTGTCCACTAGCTGCTACTCAGTGGAACAACACACAATGAAAGAGTAGAAGAGGCTTGAATATGCATAGTACAATGGATTCTAGCTTGTAGGTTATTGAATTCGCGAATTTTTTCTGTCCCTAGTAATACCAAGCCAAGCTACACACACGTGTGTGTGTGTCTATATATATATATATATATATATATATATATATATATATATATATATATATGAAATATCGCGCGAAAATATTTTTGCCCCACTTTGTTTCAATGTCGTACGTGCTCACCTGCAGCTTAACTTCATGGTTATTGGCAGACTGTTTTTGTGGAGAGTCGTTATTAATTTGACTGTGCCTATCAGTACACTGATAACTGCCATACATCACGTATGCGATTTGCGGGTTTACCATCAGGATGCTGCGTGTTACGGCATCCAATCACTGACCACAAAGCTGAGATCCAGGTATGCACGTAAGGCACTGAAACAAAGTGCTGCAAAAATATTTTCGCGCGATATTTCCTATATATATATATATATATATATATATATATATATATATATATATATATATATATATATATATATATATATATATTATTTATAGTGCGCCAGAATTATATGAATGTCTTAGGCCCTATTGTGTTTGTTCGTATATCTGCGTTCGTGCTGTGCTTCATGTGACAACGCTAGGAAAACCTAACTGAGCCAATATTGCTGCAGATTGGAAATAATGCGGTAGATAAATAAATGCTAGAAACTCAAATTGAAATCTGCTGGGTTTTATAAAAAGTAAATGTGTAACAACTACAAACCAGTTATCCTAGACAAATACATTTGCCAACTAAATAAGCAAACATTAACACAGAGTGATGCAGTTGTTAAGCGTGATTTCTCGCGCCGCAATTAAATGTAAAGACATTTTGGCGTCACAAATAGTTTTTAAGAAATTCCCCTGAGTATGTTGGTGGAAACTAACGTATTTTTTTTTTTTTTGCAAATTGTCTTCGAGAAACAAACGTGCAATTTTATATCAATGTAGTTAGTGTTGAACTATATAAGTACTATGCCCTCGGGAAGGTTGTATGACGTACTACACGGGCAATAGAAGGTCGCCTACGTGTAGTGAAGCCAACCTTGGAAAGGTCACGTCGCTTTGTCGTGGGCTAGTGTCACGGCACGGCAACAATGCGCCCAGTCACTGCTCGACGTTGCAACACCGCGGGCTGTCTTAACAAACTGCGTCCTTGTGCGGTGCGTCAATACCGCGCCATAAAACACTCGCTGTCAATACTATACTACCGATCATCACAGACTGTTGTTTGGCGTGGGTGGCTCTCAGTCCTTGTTAGTTCACACTTACACACTGCACATTGTAACATGCTCATTACAAGTAGCGCCAGGAACTGCTTTGTTTCACTGCCATGCATACCTACAACACTGCTTCGTAGTCAGGGATTGGCTGTTGTAACTCCCTGTGTCTTGAGATTCTCCTTGTGAATCACAGAGGTGTTGTGGTGTCGCAGTTAACATTGTTCTGATTGGCAAAGTCAAATGAAAAACTACTTCGCACAGTTCATGCAACCAGTAATGCGCGCACCACCTTAGTTCACTGTTCAACATTTCCATAAATTCATGGACATATTTGCAGAAAAGTACTGTAATCATACGGAAGTGGCTTCCATATATTTCTTTGTTTACGGATGTTTATCTGTACTGCCAGTTTACGGATGTTTGACTGTAACTTTCGATAAATTCATGAAAATATGTTTCTACAATTTAATAGCATATTTTATAGTGTTTCTTTGAGAAAAATGCTGGTGCTAATGATTACTATCACTCCTAGAGTTAATGTGCGTACACACTGGTGCGAAACGAACAGAAGGGATGCGGTGCGACGAGCAATACAGCCAAGGACTCATATCGCTAATGGGCAAGGGGCCAAACAGCCTAGTAAGTGATTGAAGTGTTCCTAGGAGGCCACACACATATTATATTTTCCTCGCTTCAACTATCCTGTAGTGGGCGGCAGCACATGTCACAGCGTGGAACTTACAACAACTGAAAAATATCGCACCCCTTCTCTGCATTTCGCGTCATCGGGTATGCACCCTTAGTAAAATATTGTTCTCATAACGGCACTGATACAGTTCTGTAAAATCAGGATGTAGAAAACAAATTTTGTCTCTCATAAAGTTGGTCTCTTACCACTGCATGGAACTCGCTTTTTGACTATCTTGTCACTATGGTATGTTGGTTAGAGTGTCTGCACAATCTCAAGGTTCTGAGTTCGAACCACTGCAAACTGGAACAATTTTTCAGGGCACTAAATGGTGTGTCAAGGCCTCGAGAAAGTATTAAAAATAAGAGTATTTCGTATTTCTGGGAAATTGAGTGCAAGTTTAAAGAAGTTGTTAAATGTTTGTGAGGAAAACGGATTGTCCGTAATTTTACGGAGGAATCTGTTACCATGCAAAACTGAGTGTCCGTTATTTTACGAAGATTTCTGTATAATTTTTTGTCTGTACTATTCCATAATTTCACGGAAATTTTTTCTAACAATGTTGGCGGATAACAGGCTGGGTGTCTCTTGCATCTATTTTATCATTGTTTCTTAGTCGAATGCGTTTGTGTACTCGATGTCAGTGTTTTCATCCCGGGGTTTACAATGTGTTTGTGCCATGGCTTGGTGTTCGAATTTCAGGAATGTCACAATATACTCAGCAGCTGCTACGCGCCAACTAGTGTGGCATGCACTATAGAGCTGCATATGTGCCCGCACAGCAATGAAACAAAGTGGTGCGGGAATATTGTCGGTATTAGTTAGCTAACCCTAAGTGCAACGTGTTATATTCTGACGTATTTGTTAGTCGGTACTTGTGTGGGTCAGTGATGACACTGGTGTGTATGACTGTTCGTATGTTGTTCGTATGCAAACAGTTAAACCGTGGCACGCAAACATCCACCTATCTTACAATGCGCACGACACTACACTGGCTGGGAGAACATGCCCGCTGCAAACATTCTCGTGGTTTTCCAGTTGTAAATAACAATTATAACTATAAAATATATTCTTATTAGTTTGCTCGCGGTCACATATGCCTAACTATGAGGGGCGGGTCCAGGAGTCTGTCTCGTAGTGGTCACCTACCTGCACCATGTCTGAGAGGTGGATGCGAGGCAGCGATGTGGACGTCCTTAGTACGCGCATCAACATGCATGAGGAGCTCTCTGTGTTGATTGGTAGTATATTGAATACTGAAAATTACAACACTGTATGTGTTTACATAAGCGGTGCGACGTGGTTAATCTTGCTGTTGTCGACGCAGAATACTGGGTCTTGTGTCGTCAATACATTTACCCGTGTTAGTAGGCTTCAAACTTTTACATTTCTCTGGTCAGCACCAACACATGACAGGTAGTGTAACCATTTAGTCCAAGTGTCGACCGACATCGAGAATATCAACCAACAGGCATTGCACTCCACTTCCGCTAACGGTGACAAGCACAGCCAACACATCTGATACAGAGAGGCGTTCCAAAGAACTACGCGCAGAGAAATAATTGAATTACGGCATTAACCTACATTTAAAATAGTATTTCGTAACTGAGTTAACCGTTAAGTAAAATACGTGTTGGATACATTTTAATGGGGTTTTATCTCAGGATGGTAAGAGGTATAATTAATAATATAATCTTCACTAGAGTTAAACGTGACCAATTATTTTAACGATTATGAATAAGTTCTTGCGAACAAGTTGGTTAAACAGGACGGAGAATTTCAACCCGCCTCAAACATCTTGCAACATCAAGTACAACAGATATATATATATATATATATATATATATATATATATATATATATATATATATATATATATATATATATATATATATATACCAGTGGTAGCACAACAAAACAATTAAACAGAGTGTTGTAACATTTTTGACAAAGCTGAGCAGATTGCAAATCTAACCAACTACTCACATAGAATCGTCAGTGAAGCCATTGAAATAACGAAACACCGTAACATTTTAAACAGAAAGTATTGATAGGGACCATAACTTCAACAAATTTGTAATCCTCTTATCAAAACTTGCAGAATGTAACTCACATAACGTTAGTATCAGAAAATGAATACAAGTGCACCGATGAGATCAAGGACGCCCATGATTAATCAAAGGGCTCGGCCAGTCACAGCACAGCTCGGCTACGATTGGCTGACATTTGAAGTGTTTTGTGTATGTATGTACACGTGTGTACACTCACATCATCAGCCCGACACTGATGGCGATAGCGACAAAAACTGCCGAAACGACGTGTCGGAAGAATCATAAAATCGGACGTAGCAGTAACCCAGAGAAGCTGAGATATGCATTACTTCTGCCAAGAAATCTCTACGATCGTGACTTCATTGTTGTAGGCCCACGATGTTATAAGATTATTTCGCATGAATAATTAAATATATAATGTAATAGTTTAAGATGTATGAAACACATTCTAAATGTAGGGTTAATTTAAACCCCCGTTGAGGCAGGTAGACTCATAAAATATACTGAAAAATGCTGGTGTTTCTTGTCAGTTAAGTGTACCACAGCTCCACTTTCACGAGGGACGTATATTCACACTCTCTCTCCGAGATATTTGTTGGTTTCCAGTGATATTAGTTTAATTTTTACGTTTAAGTAGATTTGGAAGTAGTGGAATAGACAGATGTTTGGTCGGACATTAGCATGGAGTTGAAAAGCACGGATGATGAAACGAGTTGCCTCTGGAGCAGCTATATAATGAGAGGGCGGAGTTAACAATAGTAACTAGCTGGTCAGCGCCAAGGTCCGCCATGTTTGCTACTTGTCAGACTATGAGTGAGTCAACTGAGACTCAGGTGAAGGCGATGTAATAAGGCTCTGTTGTCAGACATGTCCTCAAGGAGAAGACAGACGCCAGTTCAGAGCTATGCCGTAGAGGCTATGTTGAGTGTGGTGAGTGAACAAGTGTCGTGTTTACATCTCGCCTACTTCTAGCTGCCTATCTCACTTGTAGTACAAATACACACTAGTTAGGTTTGAAACTGTATGATATTATTGCACGTGTAGAAAGCCAGGGGACTGCACTGCAGATTATGTTATCTACTTTCCTCCTCTACCTTCAGGAGACAGAGCCACGCAGCTATAAAAATACAATTTTTAGCAATGATCACAATTTTTATATTTTTAATGACGTAAAACGAGACGTCTATAGATAATAGTTAATTGAATTTCATAGGAATATACCGTATTTCCGAGAACAGTTATACACACGCCAATAAACATATATCACAGGAAGCATATAGCGACTGTTGTTAACCGTTAGCAGCGTATGCGGCAAGCATGTTTGTACGAGAAGTAATGCAGATAGCAGCAGGGTCGTAGTTGTGAGGTGCAGGCACGTGGCTGGGTGACCTCTGCTAGGGTCAGCACGGGTCATCATGAGGCAACCTCACCGTGTGGCGCCCACTAGTCGCTCAGATGATCGAGTCCCCGCCCACACTCCACGCTACTACCTACCTGCTTGCGAACATTCTCGCCCTTACATACAGTCTTCTGCTTCAGTCTTCTTACATCTCATTACTTGACGTTCTAAGTTACTATATTGCCTATGCTTACAGATGATAGTTTTAATAATCTATCTAACGTACGTACTTAGCGTACAATTTAAAATTGTGAACGATTTATAAGGTTGAAGCAATGTCATCGTCGATGTATGTCACCGAGAGAACTTGTGAACATTTTCTATGACTTAACGACGTCATCTCAGGCCGCAAACTTTATTATGAAAGCATGTACCGAGAATGCGGTTCCTTTATAAATCTCTACCGTCAACAACACTCGACTAAGATTAATTAGAACTTCGTCACGTACTCTTTCTTTTTAATTGCGCTAGCTTCAATTGTCTTCACTAATCACCCAGAGCGTAGGGTAAAAGTGTATTTTCTCAGTAATATTCGATAGTTACCGTCGTGAAGTAACTCGCATGGTACAACTTTCTACAGGGAAGCATAAACAATGTACAATTGGCTAGCCTAGAACTGTACTGGTTTGTGACACATTTCGGAACACATACAGGTAAAGCAGATATTCTTAACGTTATAGCATTACACCGCGAAGAAACAAGGTAGTCTACTTATCTGTACTTTATCTACTTAAAAGTGTGGCAAATGTTAATAACTGCTATTCATCTTACACCGGCCACAATATTATACTTTAGTGATGAAAATTATTTGTACAGTTGTTACACGTGGGCCAACGTAAACAAATCGTTAGGTCTTATCCTAAACTAACGAAAATTTTTTTATCCCTTTATAAACATTTTCATCAGTAAACTATACCTCAAAAGTCAATAGTTTGGTCGGTTAAACGATGAATTTACCAAAAGCGTTTTAAAAAATGTAACATTTTAAAATTCCTGCGCCTTTTTCGTTGTGGCCAATTATAAAATGCTACCGCTTTTCATGATATAATCCACTACAGTCGTAAGCTCTCTTATTAAGAAAATCGGACCTATTTACATTTAGACTTTATGGTCTAGTAAATTTGCAACAAGCAATTTAGTCTTGTGCTGAATTGTATTTATACATAGGGCCTACAATAAATGTCATACGATCGTTATCAGTAACAAAATCAGTATTATAGTATTAACGTCAAATGCACAATATTCTGTACGTATAATACTTTGTCTTAAAGCAAGTTTACGCCATCCCCCAATGAAATGATGAATTGTGGTAACAGAGAGAACGTTCAGCTGGTGATGGATACATTCTAACAACTGGACACACAACTTTATGTTAACGTGTAGTTAGTTTAATTTTACGGTTAGTAGAAGCCGTAATAAAGTGACAACAATTTTTTAAGTACCCTTTATAAATTACATAACTATCGAATTCATTCAATTTTTCCTAAGAAGTTTTACATATCAAACAAAAGAATAAAACGCGTGTATTACACTGCAATCGTTAGTTCGTTGCCAACAAAGAAAATGACTCTCATTGTTAACGTTGAATTATATGTATTAAAATGTAGTGATATTTGTGTAAGTTAGGTTTCAGAAGTGTTCACATTATGGCGAACCACTTACACCAAGAAGTTAGTACGATTAGCATCGTTGCCAGTGCCTAAGTATTGTGTAAGCATGGGCACTGACTCTACTATTGGGGCCGCGGTAGCCGAGAACGTCAGACCTCTCGCCTCCCACCAAGGCGATCCGGGTTCGATTCCCAGCGGGGTCGGTCGGCGGGTTTTCTCGAGTATCTCCCGTTTCCCCCGCCCTTTCATTCCGGCGCTGCTCCATACTCACCTCATATCACCCCTACCAACGTTAAAGACCTCGATGTTCAACGCTGACCAAATTATCTCACTCACTGACCCTACTATTCTAAAGAAATAATAGGCATATGAAAGCACTTTCGTGTATGTTTGTATGTGTCTATGTATGTATGTACGTGTGTATGTATATATGTGTGTATGTATGTGTGTATGACTGTATGTATGTATGTATGTATGAATGTATGTATGTATGAATGTATGTATGTCGTGTGTTAGTGCGTATGTGTGTCCCTCTTAAAACGTTTGAACCCGTGGACAGAATTTTTTGATCACACTTGGTATGTAATGTTATGCTTTTTTTTAAAGTGTTTTAAGCTAATAGCCATTGTGAAATTTATTAAAGAAGTACTAGAGAAAAATTCTTTCTACTAACTTCGTGTACTTTTATTACAGACATAACTAACTTTAAGATAGCTTACACATCGCCATACATTTATTGTATACACTTTCTCTGAGTCGTAGACAAAAACAAAAGAAACTTGCAGAGCAATGCTGCCACCTTTCACAAATAGAATTACCATATTTACAACACAACCACAACAACAACAATAAAATTACTCGATTTAACACTCTTCCCCATTTTTGCAATACCTAGACCCTCTATACGTCTGATGAATTTACTCGGATAGAGCTTTCGTCAAACAGTCGGCATAATGCTGAGAGGTTGCAACATAGCATAATTTCCAAACTTCCTTTCCATCACCAAACATTTCACAAAATGGAACTTTACAGAAATGTGCTTCGACCTTTTGTTTCAAAGGTATTGCGCATCTTGATACAGGACTGGTTGTCCTCATATATAACAATATCAATTTCTGGAAGATGAAGAATCTCACTCATGAGGTTTCGAACATTCAGACATTCACTGGCTGTATTTGCAAGGGCAACATATTCAGCCTCAGTGTTAGAAAGGCTCACACAATTTTGCTTCTTGCTCCTCCAAGAAACATTATAACCGAAAACCTTAACGAAATAGCCAGATATTCTCCTTTTTGTCATTTTCATTGGTATCATTGGAAAATCAGCATCAACAAAGGATTCTGGAACATTATTACAATCATATTTACAATCACAAATACAGCAATTTTTGTCTTATTGATGTACCTTAGCACACACTTCAGATGCCTAAAATAAACCTCATTATAGCAATTTTGAAATATAGGAAAACAAGTAACGACAAAACACATGTCTGGTCGTCTTCCTAGCATAACATACATGAGAGCACATAGTAATTCTTTATATGGTAATTCTACCCTTCACTAAGATGTTGGATTCATATTCAACTTATGTTTCCATAGGGATATTTGAGGTTTTACTATTGTGCGTTTTAAACATGTGTAGAATTTTATCAATAAATTTTTGACCTATTCGGATTAGGCCCTTTTCAACAGTGATTTCCAAATCCAAGTAGATAAATAATCCTGTACTGTTACACATTTTCCTGTTTACGAATTTTTTTTTACATCCTCTTTAAGACAACTTATTTTTTACTCACTGTCAGAGAAAATTAACAAATCATCTACATATACTGTAACATACAATTGTCTTGCATAAAGATACATGGGTATTCCATATTTCTTTCGAAACGCAGATGCACTAGTGCATCATTTAACCTGTTGTACTAACATTGCGAAGACTATTTGAGACCATTCAAAGATTTCAACATACATACATATAAGGTTCTTCCGTTGGTCCTCCCATCGTCACAGTAACACCCTCTGGTACCTTCATATAAACTGGTTGTTTTAACTCATCATACAAAAATGCACACTTAACATCTAGTTGATCGGTGCACCAATCTTTCTGGACCGCAGTGGAGAGAAGACTTCTAAGAGATGCAAGGCGAGCTACTGGTGTGTAGACTTCTTCTTCAGCCTTTGAGTGTTGGAAGCATTATCTTGCAACAAGTCTTGCCTTCTTTATTTTCTGACCCATGATCTCCTTTTCCGTAAAAACTCATTTCGAGTCCATGACGTTACCTTTTAATGGTTCTGGAACTGACTTCCATTAATTATTTTTCTCTAGGGTGTTGAGTTCCTCCTCCTCTATGGCTGCCTGCCATCCAGTTTCCAATCTTATGGAAATGTGTTCAGAAATTCTGGTGGTAGGAGACCTGCTGACAATGCAGGTATCAAACATGTGTCAAACTCTTGTAACCTTTCCGGAGGTCTCACTATTCGATGATTCCTTCTTGGCACATTGACATGGACCATGTTATCATCTTCTTCAGGGAATCCGAAGAAATTATCCTCAGGTTTTTGTTCAGGAGTTGAGTTACCATCATCGTTTCCTCCAAAGCAATAAAGAGTGGGCATTTCTGATGTCTGGGGTTCATTCACCACATGATAAGGCTCTTGAACTTTTCTAAACTTAACACTGCAAGCTGTAATGATTCTACCCTTGCTGTCGTCCCACGACCTATAACCATAACTGGTGTAATCCATTATTTTTAATGACCTTGATCACTGGTCAAATTTATTCTTGATGTTTTTCTTTGGAATGTGGGCATAGGCTATTCACCCAAATACTCTTATCTTGCTTATATCACTGTGGCCATACCAGATGTCAGCAGGACTTTACTCCTTCATCATCGATGTGGGTGTTCTGTTCAATGCGTACATTGCAGCATAAACGGATTCCCCCCAAAAATTATTTTGTAATTAAGAATTCTATAAGATGCGCCTGGTAAAATCTAATAGAGTTATGTTAAAACGTTCACTCACACTATTCAGCTCCGGATTTCTAGGGGCAGTATATTCCACTTGTGTACCCTTCGACTTGCAAAAGTCAATAAACTGGCCAGAACTATTTTCACCTTCATTGTCACAATGAAACCTCAATATTCTGATCTCAAACCTAGCCGTCACCATTACTTTATCTTCTTTGAATTTCTCTAGAACTTCTGACTTGTTTGAAAGCAGATAAACCGTAGACAAATGGGATAAATTATCTGTGAATGTCACAATGTACCTTTTAGAATCATAGGACGGGGGATTGATGGATCAATTTACATCTGAAGAAACTACTTCTAGAATTTTGCTAGGTTTCTTCTCTGGAGGCAGATTTTTAAAGCTGTTCCTTGTTTGTTTGCCTTTAACACAAATGCCGCAAAATCTCGTCGGGGGAAAATAAGATGAATGAGACATTCTTCTGTGCACAATATCTGCATCACTGGTAAATAAAGCAACATTCTCATAAATTTTAATTTGGTCACATAGATATTACCTATCAAACTCCCGGATACCACAACTTCAGTGTTCTCATGTAACATTTTTACTTTTGCATTTTCGAATATTGCTCTAAAGCCATTACCCTCAATTATCTTAACCGACATTAGGTTATAATCCAAGTTATCACATACCAAAACGTCCTTTACGGTGACAGGCTTACCTTTATGAGTAACTAGTTGTAAGGTCCCACTTTTCTGTGCCTTGAGGCGAATACCACTTTTAACTACTGCTATATTTAAATTCATTTCCTGTGTGTACTTTAAAAGCTCATCATATTTCTTGTTTACCAAATGATTAGTAGCACCAGAGTCCACTACGAAATGAATCGCTGAACTGTCCGACACGAGACATTGACTATTTCTATTCTGTGCATCAGCTGTCACGAAAGTCACATCGCCTTTATTCTCGCGCACCTTATAGTTACTCTTGAAGTTACCGCTATGTTTTCCTCCAGTAAAACTACATTCACTCTTCTTATGCCCTTTGCATCCATAGTTGTAGCAATTGAATGTAAATGGCATTTTATCTTGATTTTTCTATCTATCACCATTTGTATCCATATCCTCCTGTGCGTTTCTACTAGATGTTTTCTTTGAGTTAAATTCTACCAGATTTTTTTTCACTGTTCACCTTTTCCTTCTTACGCATTTTTTCCTGGAGGATGGCATCCTGCACGTAATTTAGGTTAACATCTTCCGCATTCTTATTAAAAACAATGTCAATGGTACGAGTCACAGCGTCGTAGCTTTCCGGCATAGAGGACAGCAGGAGAGTTATGACCTCAGGGTCCGACACATTACCACCCGAGCTTTTAATCTCGTTTGTCGTATTTTGAAATGTATTGATAAAGTATTTTAAGCTTTCTGAATCAAACTTAAAGGTTCTTACTTTTCTTTGAAGATCAGCCTGTTGGATTATTCCCTTCTTGAAGTAAGTGGAATCCAATGTATCTGTTATATCCTTGGCTGTGAAATTATCCATAACGTATTCCAGACAGACACTGCGTGATGATATTTCTTGCCGTGGCATCATTCAATTTAAAGGTGTCCAAATTCTTACCTTCTGCAGGAGGCTTCTGTGTGAGAACGTCTGCGACGTGAGCTTGCTCCAATTCTAACTTGACTCTGTGTTTCCAAAAGTTGTAGCCCGTCACTTCAAATGGCTTGATGTTTCCGGTCTGTTGTGAGGACGCCGCCATTGTATCAATAACATGTTCCACGCCTTAAGCTCCGCGTACCAATTCTGACAGTTATATCTATCGTTTCTTAAGCCAACACTGGGTACATAACCTATTAAAGTTGGACTAGAGAAAAATGCTTTCTACTAACTTTTTCGTATACTTTATTACAGACATAACAAACCTTAGATAGCCTACACATCGCCATACTTTTTTTACATACTTTCTCTGAGTCATACACAAAAACAAAACAAATTTGCAGAGCAATGCTGCCACCTTTCACAATACGGAATTACCATATATACAACACAACAACAACAATAAAATTGCTTTTTTTTAACTAAATTAATTTAACTTAAGGCACACATAGTGCATAGTAACGTGACTTAACATTTGTGAATTTTGTTCATTTCGTGTTCATATTTACAAAGTGGCAGCTATTTAATATTTTACTCCACATCACAAGATGTGTGAAGAATATTCTTTTAAGGATTTAAACAAATTCTGTTCACGTTTCGTATCGAGTAAGTTCATGTGACTTTTATGTGCCTTGTTCATGCTAGATTAATATTTTCAAAAAATCTGCCATTTTAACTTATTTCGAATACATGACACAGTTGTGAAAGTATTGTAAATAATTTCATTTAACATAGGTGTGCATATGGAACATAGTGAGGTAACTTGACAATATATTTAGTTCATTACATGTTCCTATTTTTAACATCGCGGTCGATTTAACACTTTTTGTTCACACTCGAAATCTAAGGAATCATTTGTCAGCGTTTCATAAATCTTGGTATACGTATAGTTGTTAGGAAAGGTGACGTGTCAGTAATATTATTTTCCTATGCCGTGTTTATATTTTTATTATGGCTGCGTTAAAAGCTTTATTTTCTCCTTAAATTCAAGCAAGACTTTGTAGGAAGGATTTCAGAGGATTATATGAGACTTGAAATAGCCCTTAATACCCCCACATCCCTCGTGGCAGCTCGTTCTCGTCTGCACCGCACTTCGCCTAAATGCGCACGTGCCTAAACTATGTATCTGGCTGGGTCTGGTGGTAAGTCACTTCGCCCGTCACTCCGCACCGCGTATAAGTTATAGGGTTCCTTAAAATATTCTACTAATCACAGATACCCAGTTATAAGTAACGGAGTACAAGTGACAGTACGTGTGATGGTGTATCAGGGACCAGTACCAAGAACGTAGTACCTGTGAAGATATAATAGCTACATAGTGCCCAAAGCAAAATACCAGTGACAGAACTTCATTGACATAGTATCGGTGACAGAGTATCAGTGACAAAGTGCCAGAGGCAAAGTTGTGATATTATACCGGCAGCGTAGTATAAATGATAGAGCATATATGACAGAGCACCAGCATCAGTGACTTAGAACAGTGACACATACCAGTGACGTAGTGTCTGTGACATAGTACAAGTGATAGTGTAACTAGTTTATCGGGCACGAAGTATTGTCGGGACAGGCGCGGTATGCAGGTATGTGGTCGGCGAGATCTCACAACATACGGCAGGCCAGATGTTTACGTAACTACTAGAGTGGTTATGTATGTTTACCTGCCACCCGTGACGTCACATGTGGTAGATAACTTCTCCGCCTCGAACCTTCTACACGGCGCAAGATCATGCAGAACTCGCTCAAGATTCCGATATCGCGTATTTCTCATGGCAGAGGGATCTCGTACTATATCAGGATATTCATAGGAGTATAGTCGTGCTATTTGCTCTGAAAATAGAGGTAATGTATGTTAGAGCCCAGACAGCAGAAATATCGTGCTACAAGCTTGTACCAAGCTTGCCAATGCAAGCCACTAACCTTGCAGCAAGCATGAAATGAGAGCCAACAAACTTGTTATAGGCCTGCTGCAAGTTGCCTAGTTTACACATTTCTAACTTGCTGCAAACTAGATTCGCAAGCTTGCTGCTAGCTTGATTTTCAAGTCTGCCGGGTAAATAAAAAATTATCATTCAAATTTACATCTGAAATGTCATTCGTTCATCGACTTGTGATGTTATTACTAAACATTAAATTTCGGCTCCTGTGCCAAGTTTCGAACCACTGCCCCTTTGACTTCAAAGCAGGTATGCTAACCACTTTTTTTATAAAAATGTTAGGCTCTTTGGCGAGGTCGCAACATCGCCAACGAGCCAAACATTCACCCATTCCAGACTTACTATAAGACAAATCCCCAGTTGTGACAGTTTTGGTGACTCTTACGATTGAAACGACTCAAATTGACAAACACAAATTTTACACCCAGCCAGGCCTAGGAATCGAACCCTGAACCCTCCCCCCCCCCCCCCCCCCCGCACCAAAGTCGGCCGCTCAACCATCTGAGCTATGTGGGGGTCGGCGCCACTGGACTATTGCAAATACTTAAGAGGTATAGCAATGAGATTCGGTTGTAAGAGAACGAACTTTGTTATGGAAATGCTGATGTTTGTGAATTTGCTAACAACAGTAATGATATCAGTTTACCTGCAGTTATTCGTAATATCGTAATAGTTGTTTTAGCTAGCATATGAAACAATGCTACTTTTTAAAGTGCTTGTTCATTTCCAAAGTTAGGTTTAAATCATGTTCGATCATTATTGATGTGCACTTAGATAATATTTCATGAATTAAGATTGCCAAATAAAGTTTCAATGCATTATCACCTTAGTATAGGGGACAGGATGCTTGTAGCTTATCACATGACCAGAATTGCTATGTAAGTGTAATTAAAGACAAACACAGCTTTGTCGCAAGCTTGGTTCAGGATTGTAGCAAGAGTTCTGAGCAAGTTTGCTATGGCAAGTTTAATTAACGTGAAATGTAAACTTGCTGCAGGCTTGATTCAGGCTTGCAGCAAGACTCGTGAGAAAGCTTTTTATGGCAAGCCAAAATCAAGTGAAATGCAAGCTAGCATTAGCTTACATCCCAGACAACAGAAAAAGCTTACTACAAGCTTGCTAAAAGCTTATCCAGGCAAACCAGCAACTTTGCAACAAGTGTGTCACGACAAGCCTGAAAGCTTGCTGCAAGCCTGCTGGAAGTTGCGTAGTCGACACTTTTTAAAATTGTTGTGAGCTTTCATACTAAACTTCATTTACGGTTAACTTGTAAGCCATCAAGCTTAACACAAGCTTGCAAAATTTAACTGCAAGCATTTTTCTTAAATACACTTGCAGAAAGCCTGCAAGCTAAAAAATAACTATGCCAGCATACAAGCTTAAGTCAAATGCAAGACTTGCAGTAAGCCTACAGAAGCAAGTTTATAACTGCAAGTCAAATGCAAGGCTTGCAGTAAGCTAACATGTTGTGTGGGAGGGAACATGACGTCGTTTATGTGTGTCCAACATGGTCTCCAGAGTTTTGAATGGTTTTTATTTTCTCGACGTAAAGATATAGCTGAGTTGTTTTACAATAATTATCTACTTTCCAGAATACATATTTATAATTGCACTATGGGAAAATCGTAATATGATCTCCATTTTGAATCAGTTCACAGTCGACTGGAGTTCTCGTGTCTATAATTGTGCCTGAAGACGAGAACATATTTCAGTTCACGATGTATCACGTCTGCTGTTGTCTGACAAAGCATACTATTTTCCGTTTGTTTTCTTTTTGTTGTGTAGGCTTTGTTCACATACATTTGTGTCTCGTGTCATTTGTGCTGTCGTCGTGTTCGTCCACTTTTGTCGCCGTTTTGATACGCCCTATTTTGATATATTTTATTGTTCTTCTTTGATATTGTCTTTCATCATATAGTGACAATATTCCATTCCGGAATTAACTTATGTTGTTATTTTTTGTTATTTTGTTTTCGTTACTAATTTTCTGGGTACTTGACGAAACTGTGTGTATTCATATGTCAATCGACCACAGATAATATTACGAAACCACGCACGGAAAATTAGAACATGTTTTGTCTCGCGAACTTTGAATTTTTTGTGTAATGGGGGTGTGATACAAACTGAAGTGTTAGGTTGGATACAATATGTCAGCGAATGTTGTTGTATCGCAGAAAACCCAAAGTTACATGATAGAACTAAGTACGAGCTAGAAGCACTGTGTAAAATATTCCCGAGTTTCCAGATGTCACAGCCATTCCTTTAATTGTTTCTGACGACAAGAACCTCAGTACGCGATACATCAGATGTGTTGTCGTCGAAAGAAGCCCGCTTCTATCGTCTGTGATGAATGCGTTCTGTTGTTTTGTCTAGAACAATTTCTGTCACTGCGGTCATTTGTGTTGCCTTTTCTGTCTTTGCCCATCACCGTCGTCCTTTATATGCACCGTGTTTAGTCCATGTCTGACGGTTTACGTTACATACCGACTTTATTTGAATAAGTCATTTGAGAAACAACAAAAGTCGATTTTCTACCAAAGTGAGTTGTGGGTTTTATAATGCTGTACAGCGGTAGTCAATGAAATATAAGCGTTTCACAAATCAACTCGTAGTTCAGCGACTTACTCCCAAATGAAGGGTAACGTGGTTTAAAGATAGAGGAGGGAGGCTGGGGGAATCGCGAATACTTATAAGGTTTTAATTCGAAATACTATATCCGGAAGCAATATTAGACAAAATCAATTATTGGAACAGAAACAAACATTATTTCTACGATCGCTTCACTCGACAAAATCTAAACGAAAACAATACTTTCACTGTAAAAAAACTTCCACAAATGTTTAGGAAGTTACTATCACAGAGTCAGTAAAGGAAAGTTACCATACTTCCGTCTTGTAAATATGCAAACGTTTACAAATGTTACAATACAAGTCTGATAACTTTAGTATGCATTTGACCGTTTTATAATTAGGTTTAGGAGTGTTACCATGAATGTCTGGGAAACTATTCTACCATACCTACTTTCTTAGCGCTCCTATACGCACAGCTGGTAAATTTACAAACTATTTTTTAGAGTGTGTTCAAAATATGAATTATAAAATACACTACATTGTTAGTTATCATCCCGGCTCTGAAACTCACGAACATTCGTAATCAATGCCGTGTAATGAGCAAAACACTTCAGCTTTGACTTGTGATATAGTTAAAGAGATATTCACTTTGCACGAGGCATTCTCGCGTGAGGTTTAGTTCAAGGTCGTCATCTCGTGTGAGTGTTACATGTACATATCGTCGTGTTAAATATGCTGCAGCAGCGTCAGTTTGTGTATGTTCAGACCACATAGGCTGCGATGTGTCTTGGGGTAGTGTATACTTTGTTGAAAGCAAGGAGCCTAGTGCTTCACTGCGCGTACTTGTATACTTCACTAGTCCGCACTTCCAACCTTCCACATATATGACACTACGAGCAAACACAAACACTGAGTCACGTGACCGCTGACTTATATTCGGAAGATATTCACCGCAAGTTATCTACTTTAGAGAGAGCCAAATAGTATACTTTATGTACATTCTACAAACTGATAAGTTTCTTAATGACAGTTTCCGATTTGCTGAGAGTGTCATAGTGTACACTTGTTTACAGGAAACAACGTTGGTAGGACGGGTTGCATAGCCGAGCACATACTCTTCCCTACCCGCAGTAAGTCTCGTAAATATACGACTGTAAACGACTCTTTAGTGATCGTAATGAACATTATTGTCGCAACCATGCATCCCATACAGCCCACTACGAGAGCCGGTGTTGTGTGGTTCACCCTAGAATTGAACACCAGTCAACGACATTCTTTTACGCCATAATCTAACTTTTGTCATCTCTATTATCTTACTGAAGTTGCCTGGAGCGCGCTTCTCGGACATATTTGCAGTTATTGTTTTCCCAGTTACGTGCAGCAGCCACCGATCACAGCAAAGCTTCCTTGCACTCACAAGGTGTAGTATTATACTGTCTAGCTAATTATCACATACCTGAAGTTTCAGTCGACATTCCAGTATCCGTCTTCAGTTTTAAGACGTTGCATTGATAACGCTGCTACGACTAAATATTGAACACGGAGGCTGCCATGTCCACCGAACGCTGGGAAGAAATACGACATCGGTGTGTCTACAACTTAGAAGCCTAGGACCTATGATTGCTGGAATGGTTCTTTAAAAGAAGCCATAGCGAATTCCTCTCCTAGTCTGTGTGACTGTGTCAAGTAATATTACTGTCCTCGTTGCCAACGAACGTTTACTTCATTTGCCTTATATATTCTCCACCAGCGCTTGAAACATACAAGCTTCTAGGTTCTCTCTGTTGCGGTATGTTGAGCTTCCGTCGTGTAACCGTGCTAGGTTTGTTTTGTATTTCTTCTGCGCTTCAATAACGTTTCAGACTGGATTTGTTACTTTTTCTCTTCTAACTTTCATGCCATCGATTTCAAATTAATATAATACATGTATAGTATAATAGAAATATAATTTCAACGTTGGACAGCGACATAAAGGGAAGAGAAACCCAAGGATAAATTTACACATAATACGTGGCCTTACATATCCCCGAGCTGTGAACCCAGACGATGTGTCGCGAACCTCGTGTGGTGATGTATGCTGTATAGATAGTTTCTGGCAGTCGTTAATGTAACACGTGAATGGCAGTGGCACTAATGTGGCCATAGAAGATAGAGAGTGTTAACCACAGCTGCCAACATGACTTTCTACTGGGGCGTGTTGCACATGCAGTTACATGCAGTCACTGCCAAGACTTTTCTGTCGCAGTTTTACAAGTTATGATGAGAGAACCACGCCTGGGTGGGTGAAGTTCTTAACAGTGCTGCCAGAGCCTTGGCGAGAGAAAATACTGTACAAGTATTTACATGTTTAATTAAGTTAGATTCTGCTCAAATTCTGTTGAACCTACATATTCCACAAGTAACTAATTTGTTCATATCATAGATGCCAACTTTACTACAGGATCTGTTACGTTTTTTTTTTATTTTCCAGAAAAAAAAATGCAATGTATGTATATATATATACCTATAGGGTGTTCCGGGAGTAGACGTCAATAAAGAGGCGGGTGATAGAGGGGCTCAAGGGGCCTATGAAATAAACCGAACTTGTATAGTCCGATTCGCAACCGTCTAAAAGTTTTGAATTTTTTTAAGAAAACTAAGCATTTACTGATGGTGGAAAAAGTAATGGTCCATGTGGAACGAATATATATATATATATATATATATATATATATATATATATATATATATATATATGTAATACCTAATTCATATATAAATATATAAAATTTGTATAATAAAAATACAAAATGTGTTGTGTGGTTTAAAATATTTTAGCATATGACACATTCTATAAAAGTTCAATGTTAATTAAATGTTGACTTTGACATGCCGCTATGGGAAGACTATGAGAGTTAAAAAAAAGTTTCACAAGTGGAAAATGTAGTGACAAGTAACATCTATAAAACAAACATTAAGTGGTACAATATATAAAGTATGTATTTTTGCCATGTGAACGCCCGTAACGACAGTTACGTCATGTTGGAACAAGAGTTATGCATAGTGTTAATGTTATTCACACCGACACCAACGATCTGTCACTGATATGCTTGCAGGGAGTGTGGTGACGCAATCGCCACACTGATTTTCACCTTCCGCCTTAAGGAGCCTCCCTAGATAAGCTGCGTTTGTGTGAATGAGGCAGGAGCGATAAGGTTGACGTTCTTCTACGTATGTAATGTATTATCGCCTCTCCACTCAAACCACTCAGCTGAGATGTAGTCCTGTACTATTATCCTTTTCCTATGGGACTTCAAGCGGTGACCACATTATTTCATTTGTGGACGGCGCAATTCAAAGTCAGCCTGACGATTGTTTCTACAGTTGTGTTTTTTCGAATCCGGTTGTTATTTTTACTGATATGGCAGTCTGTAAAACCCATTTTTGGCCATTTCGAGGGGCCCGAAAATTATGTTAAAAATAAACGTGCATAATTGTTTAAACTACAGCAGCATAGTTTGAAGTGTGTGTTCTTTTTTCGTAAATATACAAATAAAATGCACATTTAGTAGTTTCGTCAAGAAGAGAATAATCGCAACTTGCTGCAACGCATTTGGTGCGCCGGGAAACTAGATTACCGGCGTGGCCATCTCCAGATGTCTGCATGTCTGTGGGTTTACTCGAGTAACTTATGTTTCCCTTGTGTTTTAAACTCCGCGCTGCTCCATACATACAGCATTCATCCTTACACGCTCTGATGATTGAACATACATCTGCACTCCTCCGAGAGAAGTGGCGCAATGCTGGCAAGTTTTGCCTCGCATTCAGAACGACGCGGGTTCGAATCCTCTCTCCAGCTATATAAGTAAAGACTGTGCTGGCCGAGTTCACACCCAGTCGCCTTCAGTTGCCTATTTTTCGCTCGTCTGCAATGTCCACGGTTTTATCAAAACTTTAGCACAAAAAATAAAATATTCTCCAACTCGCATCCCCTGACCGGCTCATCATCCAGTTAACTCAGCCACAATTGGCTCAGGATAGAGACGGAGGTCCAAGCAACACTAAGTAATGTAGTATATTGTAGTACACGAACATTCTAAGACCTTGGTAGCGTTTTGCTAACCAGTATTATTTACTTTCACCCGGAATATAATCATTTTCATAGATAATGCATTATATTGCTAATTTCCCCCTGCCTTTATTATTTGTTTTAGATTTACCCACACCGTATCGGCATAAATCATTAAAAATAATAGTATTATATATGTATACATATAAGGTTCTATGAATCAATATCAGTTATGCAACCATTTACAAATACTTCCTCTCACATAAGTGGTGTAACTGCACGTGTATATAAGAGATACATTTTTAGTTTACTTATTCATTACTACGTATATTTAATTATTTATCATACAAATTAAACGAAAGAACGTAATTCTTGCCTGCAAGTAGAGAACAATGTAAGCAGTACAACACAACAGCTAAACTCGTAGCAGTCTATTACTCTCACGGGCAGCTCTAGTACGGTTGTTAACAGTGCTATACTTACTTTATTAGATACAGTGATGTTCCATGCTAAACCACTAACCATATTTGTGTATTTTCCTCTATACCTACTTACATAAAATTATTTTGGAAAGAAATAACCAGGGTCAACCGGGCCGGATATCTAACCCGCGTGCGTTCAAGTGCGCCTACATTGTTTTACCAAGCGTAAACTTGCCCGGCGCGAAGGTGTGTGTGCTTGTCAAACAGTGGTGAGTGCGGGGTAAACTTGGAGTGCTCGAGAAAACCCACCAGACAACGTCACGTCTGTCAAGTTTCCCACACGCGGACGTTGGCAGCAAGTCTAACCTGGATCGTCGGTATGAGAGGCGAAGGTAAGTATATAGTCGCTCCTGCGTGGACACGGGAATATATTAGAAGTGATTCCAGACATTGTCGTAGTTTTACTATACGCTAATTATAGTAAAGCCACCACTTTTGAATAAGTTGATATATTCCTACCAGACCTTTTAAACATTTCTGCTGTTGGTTCTTACACCCAAAGTCGTGTGATTATAATCATGATGTGCATGACCTGAAATGAAAATTGAACTTCTTCGGGATGCATTGATATATTTTATTCCTTAATATGAACTCTGAATTAACATTTTAACGTGTTCACATTAAAGTGAACTGCCTGTATAGTTACTAATTTATTTACTAATAGACGTTTCACGCTACGTGGCCACGTGGGTAATGTTTTTAAAGGCATTTCTCATATTTTCTCAACTTTTAATGAATTGAAACACTGCCGTATAACAAGTGAACAAATTTAATTGATTTTTAACACACATTCAAACAATTAAATATCTTTCAAATGTTTTAATAGTGTTGTTTTAGGTTAACTGAATGAAATTTGCAATAAAGTGCTGCAAACTATTTTTCTTGTGTGTGTTTATCTACATTATCCGGGGATTTATAAACTAACATGAACTTGTCTAGATTTATACTCTTGAACTGAAATAGAATACTTGTATACACGAGATGTATGTGTTAGGTAGTGTTTCTGCTAGTAAAGAGGGATATGTCGTAATTACGTGGCTGTGTTACTATAGTTAAGAGGCGCATTTAGTAGTTGAGATGTTTGTGTGGTAGTTAGAGAGGTGTTTATTGTAGTTGAGGCGTTCATGATATTTTATAAATGTATATGGGATTTTTTGGTTGAGAAGTGTATGTGATATTTGAGAGGTGCATGTTGTAGTTGAGGTATGTGATACGTACGTGAGAGGCGTATTTGAGATATGTGATAACTTTGAGATATGTGCTGTAGTGGAAAGGTTTATGGGGTAGTTAAAGAGTCGTGTGTGGTTGTTGAGAGGTGTGTGTGTTTTAGTTGATCATATTATGCGATTCTAACAAGTTGAGATATTTATATGATTTTAAGATACATATGTGGTTGTAGGTCAATGTGGTAGTAGAGAGGTGCATATGGTATTTTAAAAAAATACAGTGTAGGTGGTATTGGAAAGGTGTGTGTGATATTTGAGACATGTTTCTGATAGTTGAGGGTTGTATGTTACAGTTGAGAGTTATTTGTAGTATTTGACAACATTATGGTATAGTTTACAGGTGTATGTGGTAGTTAGTGGTAACTCATATGTAGTAGGCGGGTGGATGAAGTTTGTACCTAGGCTAAGGTACGGTTGATATGAAACCAACAACGTTAACAGTGTTATCAATACAACATTCCAAAGCTCGAGCACTGATATTTTTCTATAACTGTACAACCTTTGCGAGTCGTTTTGCTTTATCTCGTATATTTTGCGGTAATGAAATTTATGTTGTAATGCTAGGCACTATAATTTAACTCAAATAATTAAGTGTTCTTTTATTTTATTGATGACGTTTATGTTTCACGTCTTTGACTAATGTTAACGTAAATGTGTTAATACTTTCGCAGCGACAGACAATTAAAATAAAACTTCATAGTGTTGCAGAAGTAACGAAAACAACGTATTCGACAGCAAATGACAATTTTATTTTTTTTTTGCGCACAAAACTATACTCACTTGGTTTGAAGTTAACTATTCCATGTGACATCGTGTCAAAGGCTTCGAAGTTTCTGATTGGTTGCACATCCACGCGTGGTGATTAAAACAAAGGAGAAGCTAACTAAATTAATATATTATTCTTGACCTACTTCTGAAGCAACAATACATTTATCAAACCACCTTCCTGTCAGTTTGTATCATTGTGTCTGGGTATGTCTCCCTTAAAACGTTTGAATCCGGAACTGAATTTCATTTAACTCGTTAGCATACTGTTCTTATAATAGTTGCAATGCTTATAATCTGCATCTTGATTTTTGCATAGTGTTTTCATTTTTTTTCTTGAAGTATGCCATTTCTCACCAACCATATGACTGATTTAAACTTAAATTTATATTTTGATAGCCTAAGCATTAAGTGAGATTTTGGAGAGTACATTTGCGCATGTCTGCCGTTTAGAAAGATAGCACGACATGAATGTAGAAAGATTTTGTGTAAATTTTCGAGAATTAATTAACCAATTGCATCCATATTTTGTATTTTTGCAATTCATTATCGTAAATTGTAGTTTGTGTTGTTTAATATTGGGTTCTGCATGGTTATTTGATATTACGTTGTGAATAGTATAATTAAGTGTTCTTTATTTACTAGACCGCTATGTTGTCTGATAACAACACGTGGATAGTTATATAAAAATTTTTGCCATATTTTAAGAATTGTTTCAACTATTGCAACATTTTTGGTACAGACAATTTACCATGCGAGCTTTTATTTACGTGTGGTTAAACGTAATTGGTATTTTTTTTTAAACAGAACGAATTATTAGAGAAGAACGTTTATGTAAAATTAGGGAATCAATTGCTGACATTAATGTAAATTGTATTCTTTGACAGAACATAATTAATAATTTTGGTTCGTTTACAACACAATGAGTAAAGCAGGTTCATTAGTTATTCAAATAAAATCTTTAAAATAGTACTGTGTTTACGTTGTTTATTTCACTATGCGTTGTTGCAGCATACACACACAGTATGTTCACCATTGTACTGGGTTGTGTTACTGATGTGCTTGTAGCAACAAATGTAGGCGAGCCTGCAGTGTGGGTGTGGCATGTTACAGTCGGGTGAAGACATCGTAGA